>OLKM01005468.1:12500-17052 GCA_900291075.1 Melanogrammus aeglefinus | reverse complement strand
ACCGCTGTGGCGTAAGTTAGGGCAAACACTACCGTCTATTGTAAGTACGGTCTATTTCCGATGTAAAAAATACCAATAAAATTACGAATTCTCAACGTAAGATCGGAACATCACAAGGTATCGGTTGCACGATTCATTGGAGTGGTAGTGTCTGTTATATATCGGGTTGCACTGTCGTAATAACACATTGCAGCACTGACCCAGTGAAACTCGATGATTGGGATGTGGGGTGGTCGTGGCTTTGTTAACCACTACGAAATTACGCACTGATTTTGTAATTGCAAACGCTGCTTGTGGTAGCGATTACTGGGGGAGGGTGTGTGTGTGTGGTGGGGGGGGGGGGGATATTTCTGGTGATCGATGAGTAACCCCGCATGGCATCCTTCCTGATGAGGTGAAATATGCTTCATTGTCATGGTCGATCACCTCAATCTGCTGCCATGCCCATGGCTTTCAAGGTGGAGGATTGCACTCTGAAGGTATGTGCTGACAAAGCACGTTTTAATAAGGAAGCCTACACTGTTAATATTGATTAGAGTGAGACGCTGGATTCTCGATGGTCGTCAGTTCCCCCCATCAAATCAATATTCTGCCTTGCCCTACAAGACAACAGGACTATTAGGCACTGATTACGTCAGTAAGGGTAAACATGCAATCTTTTGTTGAGTTCACCTTGCTTTTTCAGTTGCCTAGTTTCATGATCCCAGAAACAGAAACCCACTCCCTCTCTCTCTAGAAGGGGTTAAGGGACACACACCACAGCAGAACATTTCCCCACGTTGTGTTTTTTTTTTGTTTTTTTTATCAATCTCTTCTAACCTTTTACCCTTCAGGTCCCGGCGGTTTTAAGGCTTCATGGTCCCCTGTCAGTGTGGGGGTGTGGGTGTGCAGACATGGAGAGCTATGAGGAGTTTTCCCTTCGAACCATGGCCTTGCTACGGACGAAGGAGAAGTCAGAGGAGATGGACTTGAAGACACAATGTTCACTGAAAGACCTTTCCGCCGTACTATTTTACGGGAGGCCTGTGCTTCCACCTCTGGTAAGGGCTTGAAGCCATTTAAGGGTCAACTAAATTAAGAATAAGTTGTTTTCCAGTTTCTTGTTCATACATCCTAAAAATAAACTCTTTGGAATTGACATTTGTTTTCTAGGCCACTGCAGGGCTAGGGTTAGGTTAAAAAAAGTGGAGCTCCCATATTAAAATATGTAGTTTAGTCTATTAATGTGACAAAGGCAAATCCATGTCTAAAATGTTCCCCTCAAGGGTTTTCATCCTTGCTAAGGAATAAACACATTTGACTGTCGTAACTGAACACTTTGGCCTGCTGTTGTGAAGGGCAATATGGTTGCCTGGTTTTCTCTAAAACAATGCCGGTTCTCTCTGAGCGGTCGTCCTGTACCTCTTACAGTGCATGGTTACATAGAGATTGCATTGTTGGCTCACCTTGACGTGTTGTGGTAACAATTAGAACGGAATGAGGGAAATGCACCCATGTAGATGAGGATACACAGCTGTAAGTGTGCCTGAAGGATAGAAAGGGGTCAAAGGTATTCTATGTCCAGGAACAACCATCTGTCCCTAACCACTTACAAGGACAGCCCAGGGAAAGAGAACCTGCTGCTGGGACTTATAGGCCTATAGGCTATATCTATTGATAGCTATCACTGTTTAGCTACATATAAATGGTGAATGACGTTAGTTATTGTGTTCTTTTAAACTAGTACATTGAACAATGCTCTCAATTTTTTTGAGTTTCAATATTTCGATATGGTCTCTCTCCATCTTGTTTTACTGTGTGAGTTGTGTACATGTGTTGTGTTTGCGGACAGCTGACCGCAGAGCAGCGCAGAGTCATGCGCGACGAGCGAGAGAGGGCGGTACAGGCGCACGCAGACAGACTGAACCGGAGGAAGAACTGCGTTCTGAACCGGGTTCAGAACATCTTGGACCTGGCAGTCAAGCAGGTTGGGACTAGTACCGCCACTGCTCTGTCCTATACACACACACGCACGCATGCACGCACGCACGCACGCACGCACGCGCACACGCACACACACGCACACACCAATTGTGTAATAATGTGGGGACATTCTCTGACAGAGATGTAACTTCCAGCCTCAGAAAGTAAAATGAATCCCAACTATATTAGTTAGACCTCAGCCAACTCGCTCATTAGCAAAAGCTTAAGTCTCACAAATCAGACTTTAGATTCATCTTAAATCTGATTAATTTTGGCGAAGGAGGTGCTTCAATTTCTTTCTCTTCGTATTTATTTTCGACCAATCATGTTGCTGGAAAGTGGGATCTGTTGGCGTGAAATTGCTAGTCAAAATCCCCAATGTGTGCCACCAAAATGTGCATTTCAACAGTGGGACGGGAGGGCTAATGACATTTTCTGATGTTTTCAGTATTACATATGGATTGTAGAAGCATTCCTAAGACATGGCACAGCGTTGCTCCACTTAGCAGGGTTATTTTTTACTACACCTTTTGGAGACTTGAAAGTGCTTTGTAGGTGCATTTCAGCGGGTGTCAAAACAGAAATGCTATGAGATATTGAAAAAATGCTCACTTTTATAGTGATGCATTGATCTGTTGTTTCAAGGGAAATCCACTTAGCCTATTAAAGGTTTGTCTGCAAATCCAGGAATTCAGGCGAACAGATAGAAACAGAGAACTACTGCTAAACGATCAGCAGTCACTTCAGCTAAAGGTGTCAACAAAACACGTTCTCCATTCCTTATCAGGTCCAGCCCAACAAAGAGCCCAGTGTTACGCAGGAGGAACAGTTACCTCACCCCAGCGGTCCCTCCCCTAAACACGAGACCGTCAACGGCTACACCCTGGTCACCGACTCCCCGGGGCTCCTCCGGGACTCTGGGTGCACCGTGGAGGAACCGGTCCTCTCTGGTCCTCCACGTTCAGAACCCCACCTCGGTGCCACCCAGATAGACGGAGCCCAAGCCCCGCCGCAAGAGGAGAGGAGGAGGAGGAGGAGGAGGAGGAGGAGGAGGAGGAGGAGGAGGAGGAGGAGGACATCAGCCTGGACAGCCTCCTGAAGCGCTCCAGGGAGTACGTGGAGAAGGAGCAGAGCCGGCGGGAGTCGGTGGTGGTCCTCCGCACCCCTCCTCCCCCCCCCGACCGCCCCTCCGACCAGGAGAGCCACGCCCGCACCCCGGCGAGGGACTCGGGGGTGGAGTTCGGCTTCAGCCTGCGTCACAGCCCGGTCGGCCCCCCCAGGGGCCCGGTCGGCCCCCCCAGGGGCCCGGTCGGGGCGCAGTGCCCCCCGCCGGATCCCCACGCCTCCCAGCGGCTCCCCAGCCCCGAGCTCATCCTCGTCCACCCCGTCCACCGACGCAAGCCCCGCCCCGTCTCCGCCGGCAACCTCCACCTCTCCTTCCCGACGGGGCAGGGCGACCTCATCCCCCGAAGCCCCGGGGGGGCGGGCGAGGCGCGCGGCATGGCGGCCTGGGACGAGGCGAGCCTGGCCGGGGGGGCGAGGGTCTCCGACCACTGGGGTCCGGCCGGCGCCGCCGGGCGCAGGGTCAGCCGGTGCGACGACAGCCCCGGACGGGAGACGTCGTGCGCCGCGGGCCGTGTCTCCGCCCACAGCCCGCTGGGACCCCCCCACGAGGGGTTCCGGCGCCGCAGCCACACCCTGGACAGCCAGCTGTACCCCCCGCCGCCCGGCGTGGACCGCAGCCAGGAGAGGGCGCCCCGCTTCATGGCCGGGGTGACGCGGCAGCCCCCCAGCCGGAGGGCGGGCGCGGCCGCCCCTCTGAACAAGTCGTACGACGTGGAGACCCCGGCGCCGGGGCTGCACAGGCCCCACGTGTCCCCCGACGGCGGCCCCCAGGGCCAGGGCCGGATCCTGGAGTCTGGGGGCCCTCAGATATGCACCCCTGATGGTACCACAGGTAAGGCCAGAGCCCAGATTCTGAATGTCTATATTTATGAAGATATATTCCGTACCGTTGCAAATCTATATATTATTAATGATGTGTATCAGACTTATTTTTAGATCTAATGATGTAATGGGTTGAGGCCGCGCTGGTGTTCAGTCTGTAGCATCGCGTGACAGCAGGAAAGGTAGATCGTGTGCCCCGATGTCCCGATGTCGTGCCAGACTTCAGTGGACGAGCGCTCAGCAGATGCACTCGTGATTTGAGCTGAACGAACTTGACGTAAAGCCGGCAACTGATTATTTTTGCGTGCTTTCGTTGGAGATGTGCACGACATTGTTATGCATAGGTGTGTTGACGACGTAACGGTTAGTATTAGTCGTTAGTTTGGGAAATGGATTAATGTGTGTGTATGGGTATGTGTATGTGTACTGACAAACATTGATGGTTCTTTTTCTTCTAACAAATGTTCTTATTCAAAGTCGCTTTGGGTAATTGATGATTGTGTATGTGTGTGTGTATGAATATGTGTGTACGTGTGTATATGTGCATGTGATGTGTGTGTGTGTGTGTGTGTGTGTGTGTGTGTGTGTGTGTGTGTGTGTGTGTGTGTGTGTGTGTGTGTGTGTGTGTGTGTGTGTGTGTGTG
>OLKM01005468.1:0-2500 GCA_900291075.1 Melanogrammus aeglefinus | reverse complement strand
TTCGCCATGGCAACCAGACCCAACAGCAGCATCACCTCCTCCACCTGAGCTCACAAGAACCCACCCACCCCCCCCCCCCCCCACCCCGTCTCCTCCCATTCCATCCCTAACCACTACGTCACCCACCCGCCAAAACAGGTTACGGAGCCTTGATTTACCGTCCCTCTCTATTAGATTTTATGGCTCAGATTAATCTTAGTCTGTGGGCGGATTCCTCCCTTTTACCGACGGGATCAGAGACAGGGAGGACGGCGGGGAAACGTGGGACAGCGCGTACTACAGACTGCACGCTATAGGCTGTATCTGAAACACAGCTGTAGCGCGCCAAGGCGGTGGCCGCTAATTCCACTGTTTATCCGATACTCCTACCTGCCGTGCGGTGCAGCAGGTGTGACCTGGTGTGCACTCTGGCGTCGGAATCGCGGCTCATTATACAATCAAAGTCTCCCCCAACCCTCACAGAGTGCGCATTGTGCTATGCTGTGTGCTGCGTGGTTTCGCAGCTCGTATTTCTCGGAGTGGAAAAGGTCTATTTGCATACACATATACGTAAACACAAATGCATGTAACCACACACATACACACACACAACACACACACACACACACACACACACACACACACACACACACACACACACACACACACACACACACACACACACACACACACACACACACACACACACACACACACACACACACACACACACACCTTGTACATATACGGGTGCACACGGATTCACTCTCAGACATTTAAATAAACCTGTTATGTATTTCCATGCACACAGCTATATATATGTATTTAATTTTATATAGAAAACACACACACACACACACACTCACACACACACACACACACACACACACACACACACACACACACACACACACACACACACACACACACACACACACACACACACACACACACACACACACACACACACACACACACACACACACACACACAGCACAGCAAAGTGCTGATGGAGCCCAGCTTCACCCATACACGACCCCTTTTCCTGCCTTTTCCATCTCATCGTTCCCTCCGACCCCACATTTTTCCCCCCACATCAATGCTTTCCTTCCTCACGTACTTGTGCCCACCCCGTCTCCTGGTCAACCTCCCCCCCCCCCCACCCCCAGGGCTTCCCCATCCCCTCAGACCACTTCCCTCTTTATTTTTTCTTCCACATGTCGGTTGTCACGGTTAATCCCTTCTGATGCGGCCGCTTCTCGAGTGCTTCACCTCAAAGGGGTCTCCGGAACGAAGGGTCCGCACCGCCCGCAGGCCGGAGCGAGGGACAGCATAATCAAACGCATGCTTCTAAGCGTTTTATTAACCGACGCCGGGGTTTGCGTAACAAAGTGTCACGGACCTCGTCTCGAGGTCCGTGACGCTTTGTTACATAAACCCGGCGCCGGTTAATAAAACGCTTTGAACGTTTGACTTTAAAAAAATCCAAAGAATCTTCTTAAATATGAGGGGATCTCCTGTTATTTTTGAACACATCTATGAACTTGCAAACCAGTGTCATAGCATTCCTTCAGCGATTGAAAACGATGAACCGGCTGAAGGTTCTGTGTTCAGAACCCGAAAATAGCAGTCGGCACCATGTGCAAGATGCCTCGTATTTTTATTATTATTTTTTTTTTAAATCTTTTGATAAAAACATCTTAAATAGTAAATGTGTATTTATTTATAACATACTCCTCTGCTCTACAACTGCAACACTCTCCTAGTACAACCAAAAAGGGCCTCACTATCAGACGACATGTCTGTTATGTTATTAGGTTGGCACAGATCTCAAGACCTCTCTCAGCTGGACACACACGTCGACATTAGAGGGTTCCTCAGGCCGTGGAACCGTCCGAGGTGTGTTTTACGGCGGCGCTGAGCCCTACAGGTAGCTGTGTCGCCAGGCCTGAGAGCCAAAGGGGAACATGTGGAGGGTGACCGGTTCTCACAGGAACCAGAGGAACACAGTGGTACACATCGGGTTCATGGCCTCTCTGGTTCTTTCAAGAAGGCTCCTGACATCAGTGATTTATGAACCAGCCAATTCTCTCTCTCTCTGTCTCTCTCTGTCTCTCTCTCTCTGTCTCTCTCTCTCTCTCTCTCTCTCTCTCTCTCTCTCTCTCTCTCTCTCTCTCTCTCTCTCTCTCTCTCTCTCTCTCTCTCTCTCTCTCTCTCTCTCTCTCTCTCTCTCTCTCTCTCTCGCTCCCTAACCATTTCTCTCTCTCTCTCTCTCTCTCTCTCTCTCTCTCTCTCTCTCTCTCTCTCTCTCTCTCCTCTCTTCTCACACTCTCATCTCTCCTCTCTCTCACTCTCTCTCTCTCTCTCTCTGCTCCTAACCATTTCTCTCTCTCTCTCTCTCTCCTCTCTTTCTCTCTCGTCCTTCTCTCTCTCTTCTTCTCTCTCTCTCTCATCTCTCCTCCTCTTGGCTCTATAACCATTTCTTCTCTCTCTCTCTCTCTCTCTCCTCTCTTTCTCTCTC
>OLKM01005467.1:0-17052 GCA_900291075.1 Melanogrammus aeglefinus | reverse complement strand
CGTCTGTGTCTCTGTCTCTGTGCAAGTCTCTCTGTCTCTATGTCTCTCTCTTTCCCTACCTCTCTCTCCCTGAGTATTGGCGGACAGCTGTGGTTTACAGAACTGGTGAAATCCAGGTTCAGATACTATAAAGAACTGCAGGACAGATAGATTCCTTCACATCTGGAAGACTATGCTCTGTTGTGGAAGGATAGATGATTTTTGATGATCTTTCGGCTTAAATTATATAGATATAAAAAGAGTTTTGTGATACTTGGTGGCTGGTGATCAAAAATGTTGGTGGGACACAGTAATAGACAGGGGGTCTGAGGTCTGAGGTCCCCCCCCCCCCCCCTCTGCCATCATTTTTTTGGAATTGAATAGATTTGATTTCCTGTATTCTGGTGCATTTTGGGGATGGCCACTACCTATTTACCTACTTTTCATTCAGATTCATAGCCTACATCCTGACCTGCAGGGCCTGGACAAGCTTACACTGCATATACAGACCTACTTCATGGCCATTCCACCAGCTCATTGCTATTTGACCCGTTGTTGCTATTCTGATATTGAGACAAATCATGATCACTGTCCAATAGTGTCCATTTTTTGCGAGTCTCAATATCTACTTCAAATGCAGTTAGAAATATGGGACAGTTGCTTCATTTTGTTTACATACTACAGGCCGAAAGACTAAATGAATATGTAACTTACTTGCTCCTTTTAAGTATACCATTGCTTGGGGAGTCCAAGTCCTCCACTGAAAAGGGTGGAAAGTGCTTACAACTCTCTGCTAGTTAGCGATCTATCTCTTCTCTACGTGTAGTTGTGGTGCGCGAATGCTGCTGAGGGAGGTAGCCTATTTGATTGATTCGCTGAATTGTCCAATCATGTGCTGATACCAAAAAAGAAAAGCGATACCATTGGCCTGGCGCGCACTCTGGTGCCACCCGAGGGCAAATTTTCTTGCGCCAATGAAAAGCTGTCTCTACTTGATAGACAGCCAAAAGTTAGCGAGCTTACATTGTTCTTCACAGTGGGCGTGCGCCCCTGACTCGGAGGCAGGGCTTTATTTCGAATGACCAATAAACTAGCCTAGCCAAATCATTGAACCTTCAGGCCGGCATTTTAAAATTGGTTGCTGGCAGTGACAAGTATATCACACAGTTAAACGAGGATAAACGCTATGTATTTCTGTTGATTTATTTCGTAATGATAATAGTTTATTAATAGTTTGCAGCTATATTCAAGTGAATATTTCACGGAGGGGCGGCGCCCTAGCGCCCCCTATTGACCCTCCGCCACTGGTTGTATGTTTTGTAGATAAGTAAGTCGGCCACAAAACAAGAGCTTTTAAAAGCTTTTGTAATCTCTCTCTCTCTCTCACTTTCTAATCTAATATTCGGGGGACAGGACAGTCAGTCAGGGTGTCTGACTCCCGGATGAAAAGGTTCCTTAGTGGAGCCCCATGTCCACAGCCTAGGGTCAAGATGACCTCTGACCCCTACCTACTCCTTCATCACCCAAACCTGAAAGAGTCTACATTTGGTACAAACTAGTACGAGAGCAGATTTTACCTGACAGAGCTTTGTTTTTGTTTTAAACCACACAGCTGTAGCATTTGTACTTTTTTTTGCACATGTGGAGGGAGTCCACGATAACGGTGTTGGAGAAACAGTCGAATGTTTGGCACCAGTGTGGGGAACGGTCACAGGGTCACAGGCAGACGGGTGGAGACGGGCCGATAACCACGTCTTATGGTGCGTGGGCAGGTGTGGTGCGGGCGTATCGATTTACCCCCGCAGCACTGTCTTACCCCCCCCCCCCCCACACACACACACACACACACACACACACACACACACACACACACACACACACACACACACACACACACACACACACACACACACACACACTTGATATTGAATAATGTTGCGTGGGTGTCGTAAATGCGATATGTTTGTTTAAGGTGTGGGCGGGTATGTGCGTGCGTGTTTGTTTGTGTTTCCGAGTGTGGATTTATTGTTAAACATGTGTCTGTGTGTTTCTTTGTGTGCATGTATCTTTTTATGTGTCTGTGTGGGTTTCTGTGGGTGTATTTATCTTGATATGTGTCTGTGTGAGTGTGTGTGTTTCTATGTGTGTATGGATCGTTATGTGTGTGTGTCTGTGTTTGTGTATGTGTAACCTCATACGCGTGTCTGTGCGAGTGTGTGTTTCTGTGTGCGTGTGTGTGTGTTTCTTCATGCGTGTCTGTGTAAGTGTGTACTTTTCTTTGTGTGTGTGTGTCTGTGTAAGTGTGTACTTTTCTTTGTGTGTGTGTGTGTGTGTGTGTGCGCGCGCACGCGTTTCTTCATGTGTCTGTGTTTGAGTGTGTGTGTATGTGTGAATATTTGGCATGAACGGATGCCGTTCCATGGGCAGTATTTTTAGCACGGCGAGGTCAACCCCCGTGATCATTAGTATACAGTGCTCCATCTTCGCCGTACGCCCCCAAACAAGACACCGGATCGATCCACGCGGGGGGGGGGAGAGAACGCGCAGTTCAGCGCTCCATGCTGCCTTGCTCAAGGGCAATTCCGTCTCCTTGCAGAAAATGTTATTTGTGGAATGAGAAACTTTACTTGAAGCTTGAAAAAATGGAATATGTAACAAAACTTGTTGCCAGATGCTGTAGCTTCGGAAGTGACTTGAAGTGAATATATCTGCCTCAGTTTTCTCAGTAGAGCTCCAGGATGTCTACAGGGATTCAAACCCAGAAACTACTAATCCCCCTGACCACTAGACCCAGTGGCTCCAAACCAGTATGGCTTTAACCTTTGTGCATCCGCTCACACACACACCAATAAACAAAGTTTCCAACTGATCAACATCTGCAGGTCATATCAATGTTCCTGTGAACTTAATCGCTGTACTACACACCGAGGGATGAATACTTATCTGCTATTGGCTGTGAATCAATCGGTATTCCGTTTTGCATATACACAGTACTTTACTTTTCTTTGTGAAAAAAAAGGATAATCAAATATCTACATCTTGTGCCAGCTATGTCCTGCGACACCATATGTAAATCAGGAGTTCAGGGGTCAGGTTGGGCACCCCTGATCCCTGAACACGACTGCACTACCCAGTGGACGGTACGTATCCTAAACGATCCTCCACCTCAAACCCAGCCCAGCGAGGGGCTCATTTGACAAGCAACAGCCCCCGCCTGTCCAAGGCCTTTGTGAACAAAACAAGGCTGGACTTTCTCTGTTCCTTACTCCTCAAGTGCTGAGCTGATGCAACCCCAGCACGGGTCGCATCATCTCCACCCTGACATGCCCCCCTCCCACCCCCCCCCCTCTCCCTGTCATGTCTGTGTCCTCACCCAGGGTCACCCCCAACAGATAGGGGGCTGTGGGGTGCCCGGAGACCAGAGATGACATGTTTTGAGTATAGTGTTGAAGCAGACGAGAGAGAGAAACAGAGGGCGGCTACTTGGCTTGTTCCCGCTGGCGCTAGCGCTACCCATGTGGGCAAGACACCGTGAAGGGGCCGCAGGTTTGAATCCCACCTGTGCTGCTGTGCTGCATGTCATGTCCTGTCTCTTACGATCAACCTTTATATGCGTGTCTGTGTGTCTTTCTGTGTATGTATGTATTGTTATGTGTGCGTCTTTCTGTTTGTGTATGTAACTATGTGTGTGTCTATGTGAGTGTGTATGTTTCTATGCATGATGCATCGTTATGTGTGTGTCTGTGTGTATGTGTGTTTGTGTATCCTTATAGGTGTGTCTGCGTGTGTGTGTGTATGTGTGTTTATGTATCTCTATGTGTGTGTATGTGTGAGAGTGTGCGTTTCTGTGTGTGTATGTGTCATCGTGTGTGTGTCTATGTGTGTTTGTGTGTTTGCATCGTTAAATGTGTGTCTGTGTGAGAATGTGTGTATGTGTGTGTTTATGTAGCTCTAAGTGTGTGCTACATCATGTCATGTCCTGTCTCTTACGACCAGCCTTCCTGTGTCTCCTCACTGTTCCGTCCAAAATGGCACCCAAAGCATACGTGAAGATATTCATAAAATATTGATTAGAAATGATAATACAGGCGTAGAAGGGGGAAGGGCCGGCCAGCTGCTCTCTTAAACACAGAGTTATTGATTATCTCCATGATTGATTTGAGGCGAGGAGCAGAACGGCGACTAAAACCCAACGAGCGTAAACGGAGTGAGTAACGGCGCCTGATATATGCACGCCGGCGGAAGACATCGGGCACACGACACAACAGCTGCTTATTAACAAAAGAACTACAAAGCCTTCCACGTTCAATCCCATTAACTTTATGTAAAGCACGGACAGCCACTCTGCGGGGCTGTGGGCCAAACAGACGCTAGCTGCCGCCGCCTCCACCTCATGCTAGTGTAGCGAGCAAAGGAACAAGGGACAGAGCGGGTAACAGAACTCACCGGCTCAACGGGATACAAGACAGAACGACAGAGAACACAATGGGAACCAGAGAGAGAGAGATTTAGAGAGAGAGAGAGAGAGACAGAGAGAGAGCGAGAGAGCGATTTAGAGAGAGAGAGAGAGAGAGAGAGAGAGAGAGAGAGAGAGAGAGAGAGAGAGAGAGAGAGAGAGAGAGAGAGAGAGATTATAATAAGCAGCTAACGCCTTATAATTGCTGTTAGTTAACGTTTATGTTGCTTTTGTACTACTGTTGTATTATCCCAGTATTTTTGAGCTACTATAACCATTGATAGCTAGCGCCCTGTAACTTGTACCCTTACTTGTATTGTATTATTCTTGTCTGTGCTGTTTTCCTTAACCCCCATTGACTCAAAATGGAATCAAAATCCTACTGCAATTGAATTGAGAGAGAGATTGGACTAGCGATGGAAAGAGTGGGAGTGAGACCAACAGAGTGAGTGGTTGAGTCAGAGAGAGACAAACAGTGATATGTAAATAAATGAAGAGTGAGAGACAGCAAGAGGGAAACATACCGACTGAGGTAGAAAAAGATGGACAGGCAGACAGATACACAGAGCGAGAAGGAGAGAGAGACAGAAATAGAGGGAGAAGCAAAGAGCCAGAGGGAGACGGGAGAGGCATAAAGTGAGGTTATAGAGGGAGATATGAGGAGGAGGAGATATGAGGAGGAGGAGATATCAAACTATGATTGGATTCCAGAGAGGCCGGAAAGGTCATTCAGAGACGTTTCCTGGATTGAGTGACATCATGGGCTTGCAAAGATATCAACAAACAAACATACACACACACTTACAGAAGCACACACATATTACATACACACACACTTACAGAAGCACACACACATTACAGGAAAACACGCCTCTCTCTCTCTCTCTCTCTCTCTCTCTCTCTCTCTCTCTCTCTCTCTCTCTCTCTCTCTCTCTCTCTCTCTCTCTCTCTCTCTCTCTCTCTCTCTCTCTCTCTCTCTCTCTCTCTCTCTCTCTCTCTCTCTCTCTCTCTCTCTCTCTCTCTCTCTCAGGTAGCAGAACGTGAATAGGATCACCAGTGCAGTAAAAACTAACTCCACACACACACACACACACACACAACACACACACACACACACACACACACACACACACACCACACAGTACAAACTACCACACACACACACACACACACACACACACACACACACACACACACACACACACACACACACACACACACACACACACACAAACAGAGCGATTTAAAAAATAATCAATAAAATCCAAATTGAGAAGATCACAGTAATCATCTCTCGGAATCAGAAGCTATAATCACAATACGTTTTTCAATGATTGGGGTCTGGGTTCAGGCGGAAGGTTCCAGGTTTGATCCCCAAAGTCCCCTCCCCCCTTTCCCCCAAATGTCAGGTTTAATCCCAGAGTAAGATGCCCCCTGACCCCAACTGCTCCTCAATGACCATCGCCTAAATCGCCTAAATTCACCGAAGGGGTATTTAGATACAAGCGAAAAAAACAAAATAGCACTGACTAAAGATGCTGGAGCAATTCTATTGGAGTAACTCCTATGTCAGAAATCTCTCTGGAAGGTCTGCTGTCCACTCGCCCCCGTGGGTCAGATATACCCCACCCAACACCCTCCTTCTCTCCACCACACGGCCGGCTCAACACCACCACCACCACCACCCCCACCACCACCACCACGTGACTCCTTCTGACTCTCTCTGACACTATGGAGCGCGGGCAGACCCATCTGAGAGAGAGAGAGACAAAATGGAGAAATAGCTGGAGGGGGTTGGGTGGTTCTAAGTATGTTGATAGTGCTCTTGACAAGTCTTAGTGTCGGGAGCACAGCCACGCGCAGTGGAAGGCCTACAGGCAGGGGAGGGTAGAGAGTACGTACGGTCACAAAACACGTTGAAACACACACTATTTGATGTGCTTTTGATGTGGGTTTCAGACTGTCTGGGTCCAGGTTTTAGAGAGAGAGAGAGAGGGAGATTTGACATAGTGAGTAGGAAAATGTGAGAGAGAGAGAGAGAGAGAGAGAGAGAGCGAGAGCGAGAGCGAGAGCGAGAGCGAGAGCGAGAGCGAGAGAGAGAGACAGGACAAAAGTGAAAGGAGGAAGAGTTGTTTGCCTCCGGGAAAATTGACAATCTTCTCCTTCCTGACACACAAACACACAACTGTCGCTCGACACTCGTGAATCTCTCTCTCTCTTTCTCCCTCTCCTCTCTCTCTCTCAATTATTGATGTGCAGTGTGTCCAACAGTAAGAGCTGAAATAGCAGCAGTCACAAGCCACACACACACACACACAGAGACACACACAAGTACACAGAGAGACACACAGACAGACACAGACACACATAGCCATACACACACACACACACACACACAACACAAAAGACAGAGAGAGAGAGTCACACACACACACACACACACACACACACACACACACACACACACACACACACACACACACACACACACACACACACACACACACACACACACACACACACACACCAACTTGTTCATACCAGGTTTTAAAGTACAGTTCTTGGGAAAACAAGTTTAAAAACAAAAACACTACAATTTATTGATCAGTTACAACAACAGCTTAAACAAGTGAGAAATGGTGAAATGAAATGGATTTGATCAAACGTTCCTCAAAGGGTCTTAAATAAGCTAAGCAAACAGCTGCTTGCTAACATTTACATAAAACACTTGCCTGTAACAACACACAAACACACATCAAAAACAAGCAACGCACATAATCACTGACATAAACAATCACACAATATCTGTCAACTGGTTAAACACTTTGTTCTTTTGCCTCTGAACAACCCAACAAAATGCTATTGCTGTATTGCAACAGAAACCATAAAGAGGTTACACCAAATTGCACTCGGGAAGGATGGATTTATAAGGACAGGTTTAGCGGAAATGAAGTATATAAAAAGCAGAGTGGGAGAGCTTGAGAAAGAGCAAAAGAGAGAGAGAGAAAGAGCAAAAGAGAGAGAGAGAGTGGGAGAGAGAAAGAGCAAAAGAGAGAGAGAGAGTGGGAGAGAGAAAGAGAGAGAGAGTGGGAGAGAGAAAGAGAGTGGGAGAGAGAAAGAGAGTGAGAAAGAGAGAGAGAGAGAGAGAGAGAGAGAGAGAGAGAGAGAGAGAGAGAGAGAGAGAGAGAGAGAGAGAGAGAGAGAGAACATTGAAGGAAGCGAGAGAGGGAATGAGAGAGAGAGAGTGGGTGAGGAATGAGAGAGAGAGGGGGAAATAGGGAGAGAGAGAGAGAGAGAGAGAGAGAGAGAGAGAGAGAGAGAGAGAGAGAGAGAGAGAGAGAGAGAGAGAGAGAGAGAGAGAGAGAGAGAGAGAGAGAGAGAGAGAGAAGAGAGAGAGAGAGAGAGAGAGAGAGAGAGAGAGAGAGCGAAAGCGAGAGCGAGAGAACATTGAAGGAAGCGAGAGAGGGAATGAGAGAGAGAGAGTGGGCGAGGACTGAGAGAGAGAGGGGGAAATAGTGAGAGAGAGAGAGTAAGAGAGAGCTTTGGAGGGTGAGAGGGAGAGGGAATGAGAGAAGAGAGTAAGAGAGAGCGAGACAGGGAGTGGGGGGAGGTTGGTAGAGACGGACAGAGGCAGAGACTGACAGCATGAGATAAAATATATGAAATTTTCATTAGATGCCGGCATATCATGATCTACCATCATAACTAGACGACAGAGCAGGGAGTCGGACAGCAAAACCCCGCACACGCACACACACAAACACACAGACACACACATGCAGGCTGCTGACGGGGCCAGCTGTGCGGTCTGCAGGAGCTGACAGTGTATCTGAGAGGAAGTGACACAAGCAAGACAGGAAACACTGCTGACACCACACACATATACACACACACACACACACACTCCAAAAAAACTGGAAGCTAAAGAGCCTCAGTTCACCTCAGTCTCTGAAGGAAGCTTCCAAACAAGACGGAGAAGCAACGCGCTAAGCCGCTTAGCCGCTCACCACTTAGCGTTAGCATCAGAGAGCCAGAGAGCCCAAGCTAGTCTTGGATGAGGGGACTAGTGTGGGCTGGCAGTACTGGGCGAGACCCAGACTTGGCCTGGGTGTCAGGGGGAGAGGGGGGGGGGGGGGGGGGGGGGGTGTCGGCGAGGGGAGAGAGGGATGGGGGTGTGTGTACGTCTCCGCCCCCTCTCTCCCCCCTCCCCCGATGTGAGGACTTCCTGTAAGAGTCAAAGTCAAAGGCAGGCGACCGGCACCCCACGCAAATAAACAATTAGCATAAACAGCTAGCGGCGCGCATAGCGCCAAATGACTTGAGGCGCGCTGACATGGCCTGATTGCAGTCAACACTTTCTGATTACCAGCAACATAATCTGATTACACACACACACACGCACACACACACAATACACATAATATACACACAAATACACAACCAAATACACACACACACAAATACACAAACAACCCCATAATGACACAAATACACAAACAAACCAACACACACAAATACACAAACGACCCCATACACCCACACAAATACACAAACAACCCCATAATGACACAAATACACAAACAAACCAATACACACACACACACACACACACACAAACGACCCCATACACCCACACAAATAATCAAACAACCACGTACACACACACCAACACACAAACAAAAAAAAACATGATATTTGGTGAGAGGTTGATAACCGCGGTTGCTGCTCCACCAGTAGTGAAACCACAGCGAGCCCATTGGAGTCGGAGCATTAGCCGTGTCAGGGTACTTGCCTGTCACTGTTCCCTGGTTTAGTTCCCCGTCTGTGATTGTGTGAACGCAGGGGGAGTGCGGATGCATATGTATGAGTGCGTGTGTGTGCGTGTGTGTGTGGAATAAGTGGATTGGTTGTGTGTATGTGTGTATATGTGAGAATGTGTGTGTGTGTGTGTGTGTGAGCGTGCGTGCGTGCATGCGTGCGTGCGATTGCATATGTGTGTGTGCACGTGCGCATGCGTGCGGTTGCATATGTGTGTGCGTGCGTGCACGTGTGTGCGGTGGCATATGCGTGTGTGTGCGTGCGTGTGTTTGCGCACAGAGACGTCCCTAATCAGAGCGTTCCGGGACACATGCAGAGCAGGTATGATTTGGCGCTGTAACCGGTCTGGGATGAGGTCTGATCGTCTGAACAGACCTCACATCCTCCAGTGGCTCTGGAGACCGGCAGCCAGGACCCAGGCACAGACACACAACAACCGTCTGTGTGATTGGCCCAACGTCGTGTCAGATGTGCTGACCAATCAGCTGGCTTCTTTTATCACAACCGAGGCCAACAGTTAAGATTAGAACCAAGAATTTTTCACTACAAAGCAGGTTTGCTTTTGGGTTAGACTGCAGACATTGGGGTTTCGAACCCACAACCTTTGGGCAAGGAGTCGAACACAATTCACCAAGCGACCATTATTCAGCAGAACCACGTACAAAATCAACGTCATATCAACGATGACTATATACGACATTTAAACCAATCACAGATGACCAATGTCGACCTCAGAAAAACAAGCTCTTGATTCAACAACACACAATGGGCATAGACAACCGACAGAAAATACATACAATCAAGCATAATAGCCACAGAGGAACAAACGCACACACACACACACACACACACACACAAACACACACAGCGCCAGCGAGTGAACAGAGGGGCTCTGTGTTGTCTAGCATGTTCCTGGGGGTCAATAAACGACAAGAGCCATTTCATTTCCCATCCATCCCCTCCTCCTCCAATCAAACATACTCGCTCCTGCATCGACCGCAACTGATTGGCTGATGGGACGAGGGAGAGGCAGCAGAGTTATAGATTGATTCCAGAATGGTGGGATCAACGATGGTTGCCAAGGCAACGGTTGGCATAAGGATCCCACACGTAACACACAAACATACACACAATGACAGACTCCCCGGGCAAATTCTGATGGGTGCCGACACGACGTGAACCCAATTTTAAAAAGTGTGTGTGTGTGTGTGTGTGTGTGTGTGTGTGTGTGTGTGTGTGTGTGTGTGTGTGTGTGTGTGTGTGTGTGTGTGTGTGTGTGTGTGTGTGTGTGTGTGTGTCTGGTCTCTAGATGCCAACACATCACTCTTCATAGTGGGAAAGCACTATTGATAGTGTTTAAGTAATAGTCTTCTAACAGTGCATGTCCAAAATCCTATACTGCTGTGAGTGTATAGTGTGTGTGTGTTTGCATTGACGGAATGATTGATTTAACACACGCATGCAGTCCCACCCACACACACACACACACAACACACCACACACACACACACACACACACACACACACACACACACACACGACACACACACACACACACACACACACACACACACCAGCACCAATGTCAACATACATCTGGAGACTTCTCACCTAATTGTGTTTGACCGCAGGTCACTGAGGATCGATAGGACATGTGACCTCACACACACACACATATAAACACATTCGCAGACACACACACACACACAAGAAAAATGTCTGCTGTGGCCTTGTCCCCTCAATGACATTGAAGACACACCGTATGACACTGACAGGAGGAGACAGGAGGAGGCGGAGGAGGAAGAGGAGGAGCAGGTGAAAGAGAAGCTAGAGGACGATGAAGAGACCAAGATTAAAGGCACTGCTTTTCTGCATGCCGACCTGGACGCTATTGGTGTATATGTATAATCATGCATGGAGGATGGACTGCCCACACACACGCGCACACACATTCAGACAAAGATGCAGAACCGAGCTAATCAAGTGGCCTGTGTTCTGAAAGGTCAGTTAAGGAGAGAGAGAGAGAGAGAGAGAGAGAGAGAGAGAGAGAGAGAGAGAGAGAGAGAGAGAGAGAAGAGAGAGAGAGAGAGAGAGGTAGAGAGAGAGAGAGAGAGAGAGAGAGAGAGAGAGAGAGAGAGAGAGAGAGAGAGAGAGAGAGCAAATGGACAGGAGAAGAGGTCAAGCGAGGTAGAAAACCAAAAGGAGAGTGTGGAACATGGACAAGACGCACTTCATGAATAATGTAAAGCACAGCGAGGCCCTTGAGACGTTGCCCTTCACACACACACACACACACACACACACACACACACACACACACACACACACACACACACACACACCACACACATCGACAGGTTGCTAGTTTGGTCCACACACACAGGCACACACCACACAACACGACCAACACACACACACACACACACCAGGGAAATGACAGGTTGCTAGTTTGGTCGTTTGTGTTTGATGGGGGGGGGATTAGGCTCTGCCTTGATGATATGCCTGCAGGGGGGAGAGAGAGTGGGAGAGGGACACTAAAAGACAGAAATTGAGGGACAGAGGGCGACAATAAAGAAGAGAGAGAGAAAGCCGCTAGAAAGAGGATGCGAGGCACAGAGAGGGACTACAGATGGGAGGAAGAGGGCGATAATAGATGGAGAGGAAGAGAGGGAGCAGAGACAGAGAGGCAGAGGAGTACAGAGCCAGGCTCGAAGAGCGATTACAGAGAAAGGAGGAGAGACAGAGTGAGAGAAAGAGGGGGGAAAACGGCATCAAGCGCGATTAAAGAAACAGAGAAAGGGGGGAATGAACAAGAACAAGGAGAGACAGAGAGATAAAGAACAATAAGGACAGAGAGGAGGGGGGAGGCGCATGGTGGCGACGCATACAGGGAAAGGGAGGGTAGACGGAGGGAGAAAGGGAGAGAGAAACGAGAGTAAAAGGAAGAGGAGGACAACAAAACAGAGAACATTGAAGATGGCTTGCGCCCCTATCCACCAAGCCCACCCCCACCACCACCACTGCCGCCGCCGCCGCCTCCACCCCCATCACCACCCACCCCACCCCCCCACACCACCCCCCAGCACACCAGCTCCTGCAGCTGCCAGCCCCCCTCAAGTTCGTCTGAGCCTTGCTCCCGGAGAGTGTGCATTAGTTTACCGTCTGAAAGCACCTTTGCTGGTTCTGTGATGCTCCGTGATGTAGTTGCGGGAGATAAAAGGGCATCAGTGATTGGTCGCCGCCGTGCCAACATCGGCCGGCGGGAGCCTCGGAAAGCCGTGTTACGCCGCGGCAAACCACGGACATGTATGCTTAAAAAGAGAAGAGGAAGGGGAGAGGGAGGAGGAAGGAGGAGGAAGGTAGGAGGAGGAGGAGGAGGAGGAGGAGGAGGAGGAGGAGGTGCGGACCTGCCCCTGGAGAAGGCGTCAAAGTGTGTTCTTAACTCCGGCTCACAGGTTCCCCTTCCTTTATATTCATCCCTCACTTCCTGTCATCCCGGGAATGGGGGATGATTGCTTAAAGTTAGGGGTGGCGGCGCCGGATTTCCCGGTCCGGGGAGATGAAACCGGTGGGTTTTGGAACGCTTGAAGACTGGCGAGAGAAGACAAGACACTAACAACACGAGGGAGTTGTAGGAGTGTGTGTGTGTGTGTGTGTGTGTGTGTGTGTGTGTGTGTGTGTGTGTGTGTGGTGTGTGTGTGTGTGTGTGTGTGTGTGTGTGTGTGTGTGTGTGTGTGTGTGTGTTGTGTGTGTATGCATTTTGAGAACTTGACCTGAGAGCTGAGATATATATGATGTCAAGAATGTTTGTTTATGTGTGCCTACGTGTTGTTTTTAACAGTTTATTCCATCTTTACAATTTCAAGAGGTCTTCTTGTGTTCTCTTATAAGCCATAATGGTTGAACACACACATAAACACACGACACACACACACACACACACACACACACACACACACACACACACACACACACACACACACACACACACGCGCGCGCACAAGGTTACCACTGCAATATAAAAAGCCCTCCTTCATGTAAATGCGTTAAATGCTGGAGGAATCCACTTGATGCATAAACCATGCGGTCTACTTAAAGGCTGAAGGTGCACGATGAATTAGCAATGAATCAAAGCAGAGCAGACTGGCAGAGAGAGCTTGGTGGGAGTAAGTAAAGCAAACATAAAAACGAAGAGCTACCAAACCGTCGGCTGGGATAACTCACCACTCGGCCATTTAGCCAACGCTTTAAACCAAAGCAACACACATGGTGGTCAAGTGTCTGGCATTAGGTAACAGGAAGGGGCTAGCGGGTTTGAATGTGTGTGGGTTGTGATCCGGTATCATACAGCGGCAGAATGCTCGACATTTACAACAACTGTCAGCGACGTGTCGTCCATGAATGACAGTTGAGGACACTTATACACCTAAATATCGTTTTTAAGAAATGTATTGTCAATTAAAAACTGTGGACAATGCGTATCGCCAACATGGTAGAGACGTGTGGAAGAAATTAATGATTATATTCTATGGTAAACCATGATTATTATTCGGCCTAGATATCTAATGGTAGAACACGTCTAAAGCGCCTCTGGATTCTGGTTCCAGAGGCTTGACGCGGTGCCAGGGAGTCTGGGGGTCAGAGCGTGAGTTGAAAGCCGGAGGAGACGGGGTCAACGCGTGCTGACCTCAACCTGGGGCTTTAGATTAGCGTTCTTGACCACCCGCTCAAAGGCATTCATGACTGATTGTGGGCGGACACCCCAAACAGGAAACTGCTGTGTATGTGTGGATAAAGAGGACGCATTTTTTGCGTCCCGAGTGCTTTTTTGCAAACCACTCGGCTTTGTTGTTGCCTTTTTTTAACGATAAAGTATTTTTGTCATGTTTGCTCCGGACACCTTGATTTCTTTTGATCTCTTAGTTAGTCGAAGAGTTAGATCTCGGTTATTTCCACCACACCCACTGGTGGGTTGAAGATGGGAACCTTCTAGAAACATGGTCGGAAACAAGGGGACCAGAGGAAGGGGGGGGGGGGGGCAGGGAGACATGCAGGGAGGAAGGGGGAGACGGTGGGGGAGGGAGAAGAGAGAGATGGAGGAGGAGGAGGAGGAGGAGGAGGGAGGAGGAGGAGGAGGAGGAGGAGGAGGGAGGCGAGGGAGATAGTTGAATTTGAAGGGGCCGTGGGGTGACATGAGAAGTAATGGGGTCACATTCAGGCCACATACACACAAACACACACAAGGACATACAAAAACACACACTCACATCCACAAACACACATACATACAGTATATATTCATAGAAGTCCTGTGGCTAGGCTTTCCGAATGACAAATGTCAAAGTGACAGATGTGTCTTTGGAGAGAAGGGCAAGAGTAGATTGAATTTAGTCTAAGGTGATTTATGGGGATTTCACTCACACAGACACACACAGACACACACAGACACACACCAAGCTGAGGACTTGACGAGAAATGGAGTAATGAGTCATTGACCAGCTGAGCGTGTGACCATGACTGCAGTAAATAAGTGTGCATGTTGTTCCATCTAGAAATCTCTAATTTATATTTCCCTTTCGATTGGGACACATCAGGCAGAAAATAAATTAAACTGACACACACCACAGGCGCTGCAAGACAGAAGGACACACAAACAGGCACGCATGTACACAAACACACACACACACGCAAATCGACCCGCACACACCCTCAGTCACCCTGCGCGCACACACATACACACACACACACACACACACACACACACACACACACACACACACACACACACACACACACACAAAGACCCCTCTCTGCGGGGGCAAAACATGACGTCCTGCTGTGACTGTGCTGTCATTGATTTGTTCCTTTTGTTTTTGTTTTGTTTACTTCCATCTCCAACTTCACTCCCACTGAGAGAGGGAAGAGGGGGGGGTGAACCGACTGAGTTAGAGGGAGAGAAGGAGTGAGAGAGGGAGAGCGGGAGGGACAGAGAGGGTGGAAGGGGAGAGAGTGGGAGCGAGAGAGAGAGGGAGCAAGAGGTGGAAGGAGAGAGAGGGAGAGCGAGAGAGAGAGGGAGCAAGAGGTGGAAGGAGAGAGAGGGAGAGCGGGAGGGACAGAGAGGGTGGAAGGGGAGAGAGTGGGAGCGAGAGAGAGAGGGAGCAAGAGGTGGAAGGAGAGAGAGGGAGCGAGAGAGGACAAACAGACCGAGTTAGAGGGAGAGAAGGAGTGAGAGAGGGAGAGACAGAGAGGTGGAAGGAGAGAGAAAGAGAGAGAGGACAAACAGACCGAGTTAAAGGGAGAGAAGGAGCGAGAGAGAGAGAGAGAGAGAGAGAGAGAGAGAGAGAGAGAGAGAGAGAGAGAGAGAGAGAGAGAGAGAGAGAGAGAGAGAGAGAGAGAGAGAGAGGACAAACAGACCGAGTTAGAGGGAGAGAAGGAGTGAGAGAGGGAGAGACAGAGAGGTGGAAGGAGAGAGAGAAAGAGAGAGAGGACAAACAGACCGAGTTAGAGGGAGAGAAGGAGTGAGAGAGGGAGAGACAGAGAGGTGGAAGGAGAGAGAGAGAGCGAGAGAGCGAGGGAAAAGCTGGAGAGAAGGAGAGAGGGAGGACGAGAGAGAGAGATAGGGTAAAGCAGATAAGAGGCTTGCCAACAGGGGTTATTGTTATTTCACACACTGTGCATCGACTCACCCTGTAGGAGAAACTACCGCCCTGAGGAGAAACAGACGCGCGCACACACACACACCCACACACACACACTCACACAAACGGTAATGTTGGCACCACATTGTGTGTGTGTGTCTTTTCGTTGTGTAAGTGCTTTTATGCCCCTAGCACAGAGGTTGGTAAAACTAAAGATCCAAAGTCCTCTAAGGTGAAGACAACAAAACAGCTGGAACCCACTGGATTAATTGGCAGGAGACAAGGCCACACACACACACACACACACACACACACACACACACACACACACACACACACACACACACACACACACACACACACACACACACACACACACACACACACACACACACACACACACACACACGCTCAAAGCACACCTCTCTAGAGCTCAAGGAAACAGTCAGGGAACATCTCCGATCAATCTGGAAAGGAAGAGAGCGTGACCACCACTCCCCCCCTCCCCATGTGAAGTTAAATGGTTCAGCCCAGTGGTCAAGGACTCCTGGGATGGATCGATCCAATCCCTTTTATTGGAGGGGGGTGGTACACAACTTTTTTGAACGATGGAGAAGTTCAAAGATCTTGTAACAGAGTAAAGTAAAGCAAGATCTGTGGACTGTATGTGTTCCCTGTCGAAGGATGAAAGTGTCTTCTAAATGACTACATAGTCAGGGTTAAAACAGTGTACGACTTATTCAACAAATTGTACTTCTTACAGGGAGTACTGCCTAGAGTTTGTGCTGTACGACAATATTGGAATACTGTAATATTGGATTGTATTTGGAATGATGACCTCAAATCACAAAATAAATATACTACAGCATGTTTGAACAGAATACACGCACACACACACACACACACACACACACACACACACACACACACACACACACACACACACACACACACACACACACATTTTGCAAATCGGCAAATCACAACAGTGCGATAACACACACACACACAGGGTCCCTGCCCCTGCCCCCCCACTTCTAAAATCCATCATTCATTCTCTTCCTTTCTTCTAAACTCTTTGCTTTCTCTATTTTCATCCATCTGCAAGAGCATCGTCCCCCCCAGGTGTGGTTTCACATCTGTCAGTCAGTGGAGGACGGC
>OLKM01005466.1:12500-17057 GCA_900291075.1 Melanogrammus aeglefinus | reverse complement strand
CCGCCGAGGAATAGACGAAGACAAGGAGATTAACAGTCCGGACGGTCAACTGTAGAAACATGTATTTCCCTAGCTGCCGAGCACCACCGGTCCGAGTGTGATTCCGGTGTGTGTTCTCTCTAGAGAGTACCGTAGAAGGTGTGGTGCTGCCTCCGCGAGGTGGTTGCACCATCCTGTGTTGAGGTCCGTGAACGAGCCGAGGGCTTGTTCCACGGGCCAACGTGGCTGGCTCAGCGGAGTCGGTGAACCGCACGGACGGAATCGAAAGTCCAGAGACGGTTTTCCTCTTGCTGTTCAGCTCGACCTTTTTAGAGTACCGAGTGGGTAGACGGATTTTGCTTCGTGGTTCAGGTTCTCGAGGTTGTTAGAGTAACCCATAGGGTCCGATTTTAGAGGTAACCAGAGAGGTCATTTTTAGAGTACCAATGGGTCCGTTTTTAGAAGTAGCAGGGGAACCACAATACGTAGTCCCAGTGGTAACGAACACAAGACATCAGTGCTACAGTCCGATGAATCTGGTCAAGTTTTGAAGGCTTCGTTAGATGAGTTGGTTTGATCACTGTTCTAGAAGGAACGTTGATATCTTTCCGTATATAAGATAGCATGTCCAGGGAGTCTAGCAACCCATTAGAACCAAGGGGTCGCGACGACCGCCAAGTCCTGGGGACGCCCGAAACGGGACCTCCACAACACCCGGACCTTAAGTGGTCCGACGGCGTCGCAGGTCTGGCTCCGCCGCTCCTGCGGTAGCGTTACACTCGCCCCGACGCAAGCCGTCAGACCAAACGAGGAAGTCGAGCGCGCCAACGCCGCGAAGCCGAAACGCGCGACTCTCAAACTACGCGGAACTAAGTGGTCCAGCAGTGGCCCCCGCCGTCTGGTCATGTGACCCTGGACGTGAGCAAAGAGTAGAAGCCAGGACGAAGTAACGGGTCCACCTGCGCCCCCCTTAGCCGAAACGGGACGCGCAGATACCATGGAGTGAGAAGTGGTGCACGCAGCGCAGGCCGCCGGTGCTGGAGTTCGCCGCCGGGAGCAATTCCAGACCAACGGGGTCCCACCCCGGAGCCGGCCCCCCCTTAAGGCAGAGAGAGCGGGAACCTCACACAGCGGACTGAGCACTGGTCCAGGAAGAGCAGGTGGGTACACCCCGCGGTCGGGTAGTCCCCCCAAGCAAGCCAAGCCAGAGCCAACGGGTTCCAGCGCGCCCTGCCCTTAGCGCGAAAACGGGAACCATCAACATACCACGAGCGCACTCATGTGGTCCATGCAAGGTGGCCCCCGGTCCTGGTAAGTCCCCCCTAGCCAACCAGAACCAACGAGGCGTCCCCCATAGTGAGATAGACGTTGCCTGGAAACGGAGACCCTCATACGACAGCGAGACATAAAGTGGTCCAGCAGGGCCCCCCCAGTCTGGGTGTCCCCATCCGTATTGTCAACCACGACCTAACGGGTCCACGACGCGCACACCACTCCTTAATGCCGACAACAGCGACCTTCCACACACACGGACTACAGTGGGTACCAGCAGGTGGACCCCCGGTCTGGCTAGTCCCCGCCTAGCAACCAGACCGCTAAAACGTGGGAGGAGGGTTATTTTGGAGGGTTCTTTTTGAGGGTGTTTACGAGGAGGGGTGGGGAGGGGCAGGGCGGGGGGGGTGCGGTGGGGGTGGCAGGGGCGTCGGGCCGAAGGAGGGTGAGGAGTGGGGGGGGGCTGGCTGGGTTGCCCGATCCGCGCTGCCCAGCCTCACAAAGCCGCAAAAACGGGAGCCTTCCAACTACACGGCACCTAAGATGTCCAGGCAGGTCTCTCGCGCGCCCACGGTCTGGTAGTCCCGAGCACGCAGACCAACGGGTCCAGCCCGCGCCCCCTTAAGCCGAAACGGGAACTCATCTATCCACGACTAAGTGCGCCCAGCCAGGTGTGGCCCCCGGTCCTGGTCAGTGCCCTCCCGCTCAGCACAACCAAGACCAAACGGGTCCACGCGCCCACCCTTTAAGCGCGAAACGGGACCCATGGCGGTGTTCAACAATCACGGAACACAAAGTGGTCCCAGCAAGGTGGCCGCTCGGTCTGGTAGTCCCGTCCGCCTGAGGGGCACCAGAGCGAACCGGGGTTCCATGGTTCGCGCCTCCCCTCAGCTTACAGCACGAAACGGGACTCAACACACGACTAAGTTGGTCCAGCAGGTGGCCCCCCGGAGGTCTGGTAGTCCCCCCAGCAACCAGCCAACGGCGTCCACGCGCCCCCTTAAACGCCCGAAACGGGGACCTCACACGACGGAGCTTAAGTGGGTCAGCAGGTGGCCCCCGGGTCTGGTATAGTCCCCTCGCGAGCAACTCCAGACCAACGGGTCACACGCGCCCCCTAGCGGAAACGCACCTCAACACACGGACTAAGTGGTTCCAGCAGGTGGCCCGCCCGTCTGTAGTGCCCCCTAGCAACCAGAGACCAACCGGTCACGCGCCCCCCTTAGCCGAAACGGGACCTACACACACGGACTAAGTGGTCCAGCCAGGTGGCCCCCGGTCTGGTGTAGTCCCCCTAGCAAACGACCAGACCAACGGGTTCCACGCGCCCCTTAAGTGCCGAAACGGGACCTCACACACGGACTAAGGGTGGTCCAGCAGAGTTGGCCCCCGGGTCTGGGTAGTCCCCCACTTAGCAACCAGACCAACGGGTCCACGCGCCCTGAGGGCCGAGAACCGCCGGACCGTCACACACGGACTAAGGGGTGCAGCACGGCGACCCCTCGTCTGGGTGGGTCATGAAAGGCCCCCAGGGGGGCGGGATCACATGGCGTCTGAGTCCGAAACGAGAACCCCTAGTCGGATGAAGCAACTGCAGTTAGTGCTAGCAGGTGGCCTCAGTCCCTGGAGGTGTACTAACCTGGGCCTCCAGATAGGATAGGATGTCTACTCGTCCCCCTGAGGCCGAAACGAGACCGCCATACTCGGGACCACAAGTGAGTTGCAGCAGGTGGCCTCATCCTGGAGGTCTTACCTGGGCTCCAGACTAGGGTGGTCTACTCGTGCGCCTGAGGCCGAAACGAGACCCCTACTCGGTGCACAAAGTAGTGCAAGCAGGTGGCCTTCGCAGTCCTGGAGGTCTAAACCTGTGGCTCACAGGACTAGGGGTCTGACTCGTCCCGCTGAGGCCGAAACGAGACCCCTACTCGGACAAGTTAGTGCAGCAGGTGGCCTCAGTCCCTGGAGGTTCTAAGCCTGGGGGCTCCAGACTAGGGGGTCTACTTCGTCCCCTGAGCGAAACGAGACCCCCTAGTCCGGACAAAGTAGTGCAGCAGGTGGCCCTCAGTCCTGGAGGTCCTAACCTGGGCTCCAGACACTAGGGCGGTCTACCTCGTTCCCGCTGAGGCGAAACGAGACCTCCCTAGCGTCGGACAGTTAGTGCAGCAGCAGTGGCCTCAGTCCCTGAGAGGTCTAACCCTGGGCTCTTCAGACTAGGAGGGTCTACTCGTCCTGAGGCCGAAACGAGACCCGCTAGTCGGACAAAGTAGTGCAGCAGGTGTGGACCTCAGTCCTGGAGGTCTTAACCTGGCTCAGACTAGGGGCTACACTCAAGGGTCCGAGTCCGAAAAGAGTCCCCTATTCGGACAAGTGGGCAGCAGGTGGCCTCGTCCTGGAGGTCCTACCTGAGCTCATAGAGGGGCTACACTCGGGGGTCCCAGGCCGAGACGGGACCCCTAGTCGGACAGAGCTGTGCAACGAGTCGCTGTTGGCCTGGATGTCACGAAATCCAAGCGTTTTTTGCCAGTCATTTAGTTTTAGAGTACCATGGTCCATTTTAGAGTTACCAGGGGTCATTTTTTAGAGTCACCATGGGTCTGTTTTAGAGTACCAGGGGAACAAAATTCTATCCCAGTGGTACGCGACGCAAGAAATATTAACAGTCCGCTCACTGTAATTTTATGGGCTTCGTTAGATGGCGTTTTTGATACTGTCTAGAAGGACATAGCCCCATCCTATTATAGGTCGGGGCCAGTAGGTGCGCGGTCAAAAGGTGGCCATGTTCCCAGCCCCTTGAGGATGGACCCGCAGTGTGTCCGGATACTTGGCGAGCGCCCGACGGAAATGGTAATAGCGGTTCGCCTCAGTGAGGGCCCCAATGTGGCTTGGTTCCCACAGGACGGGTGCCTCACACTGCGTTCCGAAACTGGGTGCCTTCGCCTCTGGTTGATGTGTGCGCCAGCAAGCGAGTAGCCGCGTGTAGCCCCGTCTGTTGCGTTGAACATAGGTGTCCTACAAGAGCATGCAGCGCGTCCCTGGAGAGGTCGACCCGAACACGGCGGGTGCGATCCGACTAACCCCTCGCGCCGTCTCCGAACGGCCGCTGCGCGCTCGTACGATTTCTTCTCGAAACCCCGCTGCGAGGGCGCACCGCATGAACGATTGCACAGCGCCCACCTCGAGTGTCGGTGCCCAGCCGGGTGGTGGTGGTGCGGTTATTCTCCCTGATCCAGCGCGGTGACGGGGGTTTCAGCCACATACGGTTGCGGCCCGCCTCGCACGACGCACCAACAGCTGCACAGCTCCCCG
>OLKM01005466.1:0-2500 GCA_900291075.1 Melanogrammus aeglefinus | reverse complement strand
GGCCTGTGAGGGCCTGGCCTGGGCAGGCCTCTGCTGGGCAGGCCTTGGCTGGGAGGGCCTGGCCTGGGCAGTGAGGGGCCTGGCCTGGGCAGTGGAGGGCCTGCGCAACGAACGGATTAAACGAAGCCGACCAATGAGCAACGAAAAACCCGTTTAAAGGGAACCAAACGAAGGCAGGGAGGGCAGCGAGACGACGGACTGACCGGTCGATCGGTCGGACGGCGATCTCGCGCGACCCCCGTCGTTGACGCACCCGAATGTAGGTCAACTGTGTGTGCCGTCGTTGACGCACCCGTTCCCGGGTAGAAATGTAGGTCAACTGTGTGTGTGTGGGTGGGTGTGGGTCTGTGACCGGTGTGGGCCTGGCGTGGGCACGGGCCTTTGCATGGGCCAGGACCCCCTCGTGGACGCACCTACCCCTGGGTAGACATGCAGTGCATGTGGGTGTCTGGTGCTGGGACCTGCCTATTAGTTTATTTAATTTTTTTTTTTTTCCATTTTCTAAAATTCCCCTGTGCTGTTCAGCAAGCGAGCACACTCACACACACACACACACACTGGCCCCAGCAGAGGCCTCCCTTGGCCCGGGTGGAAACCGTACGATTGCTCCCTCTGGTGTCGCTGGTGCTGGGACCTGCCTATTAGTTTATTTAATTTTTTTTTCTTCCCATTTTCTAAAATTCCCCTGTGCTGTTCAGCAAGCGAGCACACTCACACACACACACACACACACTGGCCCCAGCACAGAGGCCTCCCTTGGCGGGTGGAAACTAGATTCATGTGGGTGTCTGTTATTTATTCAGCCTTTTTTTCTTTCTCTCTCTCTCCCAGCCCCATTTTCTAAAGCGGAATCCTACGACCGTACGATGGCTCCCTCTGGTGTCGCTGGTGCTGGGACCTGCCTATTAGTTTATTAATTTTTTCTTCCCATTTTCTAAAATTCCCCTGTGCTGTTCAGCAAGCGAGCACACTCACACACACACACACACACACTGGCCCCAGCACAGAGGCCTCCCTTGGCCGGGTGGAAACTAGATTGCATGTGGGTGTCTGTTTATTTAATTCAGCCTTTTTTTTCTTTCTCTCTCTCCCAGCCCCATTTTCTATAGCGGAATCCTACGACGGTAACGATGGCTCCTCTGTTGTCGCCGTTGTGTGGCGCCCGCCGATCCTTATTATTACTCAATTGTGTTGTTATTATTACGCTGCGAAACGCAAGCCAGAAGGCGGGTAATTGCAATCAACCAGAGGGACGGATAAATCAACCGAAGGAAGGAGAAGAAAGCGCCGCTTTGAGGGAATTTAACCAGCGAGGACGACACCACCAAAACCCCCCGGGGAGGGACGATCACCGGCTCGCGAGCGGGCCCGGACATACCCTGGTGGGATCAACAGGCGGGTGCTCAACACAAACACACCACACAGGCGAGATTGGTCAGGACCCCGTAGTTGGCGCCGCTTCCGCTCCGCTCCGCCTCCGTTACTAACGCAAGACCAATAGAAAGGCGAGAGCACCGGGGAACGGGGGAACGGAAATTAACGAACCCGAGACAGGGAGAAGGGAATAAAGGCCCTCCTGTAAGGAATTTAACGGCGAGGCGACCGCCCCGCCCGGGGGCGGAATCGTCGGGCCTGCGGGCGGGCGGGCTCTTACCCGGTGGGATCACGGGCGGTGCCACACAACACACCAACACGCGAAGGTCGTGTTCGTCCGCGCCGCGCCGCGCCGCTCCGCTCGCGCCTCCGATTGAACGCCAAACCAAAGCGAAGTATGTAAGCACCGGGGAACGAGATAGCGAGAATGAGGGAATTTAACCAGGCTAGTGAGCCCCGGGGAGGACGCGGATGGACATTCAAAACCCCGGTGGCTGACGACAAGGAGAGCGGGCGGGACTCCCGCCGCGCCGCCGCTTCGATTTGACCGCAACGAACGGATTTAACGAAAGGCCCGACCATGAGCAACGAAAAACCGTTTAAAGGGGGAACCAACGAAGGCAGGAGCAGCGAGGACGACGGCACTGAGCCGTCGATCGGTCGGACGGCGATCTCAGCGCGACCCCCGTCGTTGACGCACCCGAATGTAGGTCACTGTGCTGCTTGCCGTCTGTTGACGCACCGTTCCCGGGTAGACATGTAGTCCAACTGTGTGTGTGGGTGGGTGTGGGTCTAGTGACCGGTTGTGGACGCGTGGGCACGGGCCCCATGATGATTCTCCTCCGGACGCCCGGTCCCCGGGTGGACACACAGCTCCTGTGGAACGATGGGTCAGGTGCAGGGAAGCCTGGTAAGTTGTTGTTTTACACAATTTGTCCGGGTGTGTGTGTGTGTGTTGTGTGTTGTGTGGTGGGGTGTGGGTGGTGGTCGTGGGTGTGGGTGTGGGTGTGCGTGTGGTGTGTTGGGTTGATGGGTCAGGCGCTGGGAGTTGCATTATTAGTGTGTTTTCAGCAGTGTCCATGGAGCACACACTGCCCCTTGCGCCCAGGAGACGGCACCTTGGCTG
>OLKM01005465.1:0-17059 GCA_900291075.1 Melanogrammus aeglefinus | reverse complement strand
ATTATATCGACTATTTAGCAAAACACCATTTTCTGACCACTTCACTTGAAGGGTATTTCCAGGCTAAATCATTTGCTAAAGGGACCAAAATACAACCACTAAGGCCACCATCAAACAGGCGCATGTTCAGAAACAAAAAACTCAGAAATGTTCGAAAACACTGAACATGGGCACGGAACAATCAAATATCCAAACCTGTTCTCAACAACTGGCCTCCATAACAGTCAAAGAAAGTGGGTTCATTGTTCCCTGAGAGTAACTCGGCATGATAAGTACTACTTTTCATCTCAGCCACGCGCCATTCTAGCGCCGGAATGTTTCTTGAACAATGCACTTTTTGTTTCGGACCTTACAACGTTGCTTACGTGCTTCGCGGTACAGACACCCAGGCCGGCTGGCTCGAATCATGTTCATCGCTGACACGCATTTTGTCGGCTCAGAAGGTGTCACTCTTGCACCAACCCAGGTGAGTCCTGCTTGAGGTCAATATAACCGGGCTCCAAAGCTGACGACGTGTCCTCCGACCCGTCGGCGTGCGGAGGACGGTGAAACAACAGTCCGCCGCTGATGCCAATGGACACTCTGACTCATTTTAGGCTGCAGCCGCCCCCACCACCTCCCTGCCTGGAACAGGAACCGGTGATACGGAGATGACGCTGGTTCCATGTTTAAGAATGCAGGTATAGAAGCTATACTGCAAGAGCGTATTACTGTTCTGCCCACCCTGGACATCGGGACAATGCAGTTCTGAGGTTGTACAAACACACTGTTGTATATACTGACATAAATACATAAATACAGTCACATACATACATACATAAAGATATACAGTATTACCAATATAAGTACATACACACACACACACTGGTATTTTTTCCATAACCCATGATGATTGGATCGTAAAGCAAAGAAGATACTTTTAAAGACAAAAAAAGCGGGATTCACACACCACATTATACATATACTGCATTTTCGCATCTGCTCTCGTCCTTGTTCTTGGTATATAGTATATTATACCTATGTCTGATAAACTATACGGTAGAAAGTACGGTAAGTGAAACTGAAAGATTTCTTTTAATAAAACACACAAAAAACCAGCTGCAAAAATAGTGTAGTATCTCGTCTGCCTCCACAAACAAACAAACACACACACACCCATCTCCCTGGCAACGGGCCCGATAGAGTGTGTCAAGTCTCGACGACTTGTCAACCTCATATTGGTTTAATTGCAGATGTGGCTCCTGAACAAAATGGCTTTGTCGCCGCCCCCCCCCTCTCTCCGCCTCCTCCTCTTCCGGAGGTGAGGGAGCAGTCCAGCCCACTCAACTTAAGGGGAGGAAAAAGGAGGAAAAACCTGCGAGGTCCGTCTCCCGGCTGGGCGACCAGTTGGTCGATTTATATGAAGCGCGGCCGCCGTCTTCGTCAACGACAGGGAGGCGCAGCTCCCTGACAACCGCTCCATCATCAGCTGTGGCCTGTCCATCCATCATCCGCGTGCCTCCTCACCCCCCTGCACCGCCGCGCGCGCCCCCCAACACACACACACACCAGCCCGCGCCCCCACCCCTTTCTTTCCTTTTCAGCAGAACCAGAGTGGGTATCGATGGCGATGCTAGGGGTAAGGGTAAGTTTGACATCTCTGTGCTTGTGTGTCTGACTTTCATGCTCTTCAGGACTGAGAGCTTGCGTCGTTTGGAGTCTCGTTTCCAGAATGTAAAAGAAGAATGGTTATGGATAAAAAAGAAAGAGTGTTAAAGTAAGAAGAACAGCCAGGCAGTTCTTGGTCTGGCGTCATATGTGTGCACCGCCTTTGGAAAGTACACACCTTCTCCTCGCCCTTTTGAGGGCAGCCTGTGTGGGGACACAGAAGCGGATTGTTAGCATTGTATGGTCTTTGTCTTCTGTTCGGGTTGGTGATTACCGGCGATAACCATGTGATGGGATGAAACCCGACTGTTTATGTTGGCGTGAGAAGACGTTACTAGAAAGGCAAAAAAATAATGACAGTTTTCACCCTGTTGAATATACGAAGAAGGAATTCCAGGGTGAATGAACTCCCTATGCAAGTCTGTGAAACTAAACTTCAAAACGTTACCATTGCTGAGCCTGTGTTAAATAACAAGGTAGGGGACAAGTGCCACCCCGGCAGTGACCTGGTAGGAAACTAAAGACTTCTGTCCGATTGCGGGGCCAAGGCCTGTGTGTGGGTGAAACAGCCAGGTAGATGGGGAGGGATTGTCCCTTCCTCTTTGCCTCTTTGATCTTGACTGTCAGCAGGGGTTTGTGAACCCCCTGCATGGTAGCTTTCCTGTGTTCAACTGACCTCTCTCTTCCCGATGTGCAGGGTTTGCCCAAGGACGAAATGAGTATTTGATGATGAGATGCTTAATTTTATTTTTTGGGAATCAAATGGCCTGTTTCAAGATATAATGGATAATGATTTTCACGGGAGGTTAGACAGAGTATTGAGCTCCAGAGCTCCGTTGGTACACCTTCTAGTTATCATTCCAGAGCCCCCCATCCCTGTCCCCTGCTGTGTGTTTGGTGTGAGGGTGTGGGGGTTCTTCCCTGCAGAGCTCCTGATGAAACAATCCCTTTTGAAGGCTCCTGGATCTCGCATCCCAAACCCAGCAGGGAGAGGGAGAACAAAGTCACCTAGCGGAAGCTTCGGTCTGACGCTGAGCACTGCTTAGGTTAAATGAGATAATGGCCACAGGAATGAGTGGCCAGGTAGGAAACCCTTAGAATGAGTGGCTGCCTGTGAATCGTCAAAGCCCAACCTGGGAGTGATCCTAATGTCTCAATAGTCCAGATACCATTGACGGGAGGGCATGGCCTACAGGATATATAATTGGTCGCAGAAAGGGCCAAAACCACAGGTGAAGAGAAACAAGGTTGGTGCACCTAAAGAGTTCCGACCGAGTATCAGGTTGGCCAAGATTTTAATCGGCACATATGTGTGTCGGCGTAGTGTGTTTGCCCGATATGCTTGTTTTGAAAAGTTTGTGAGAAAATTGTTTGATTTTTAAAGAATATATATTGCAATATATAGGTGGGAAAATATAAGTATTTGGTCAATAACAAAAAGGTCATCTCAATACTTTTGTTACATGCCCTTTGTTGGCAATGAACAGAGGTCAAACGTTTTCTGTAAGTCTTACCAAGGTTTTTCCCACACTGCTGCTAATATTTTGGCCAATTCCTCCATGCAGATCTCCTCCTCTAGAGCGAGTGATGTTTTTTGGGCCTCTTGCGCTGGGCACAACATGGACCTTTCAATACTCCTCCCAAAGATTTTCTATGGGGTTTGAGATCTGGAGACTGGCTTAGGCCATTCCAGGGACCTTTGAAATGCTTCTGTTACGAAGCCACTCCTTCGTTGCCCGGGCAGTGTTGTTTGGGGTCATTGTTCATGCTGAAAGAACCCAAGCCACGTTTCATCTCTTTAGTGCCCTTGTTGATGAGAGGAGGTTTTTCACTCAAAATCTCCGCGATACATGGCCCCATTCATTCTTTCCGTCACACCGGATCAGACGTCCCTGGTCCCTTGGCAGGAAAAACAGTCCCCAAAGCAATGATGTTTTCCACCCACCCATGCTTCACTCTGTAGTATTGGGTTGTTCTTTGGATGCTGCAACTCAGCATTCTTTCTCCTCCAAAAAACGACAAGTTTGAGTTTTTACCGAAAAGTTTATATTTTGATTTCATCTGGCCATATGACATTCTCCCAATCCTGTTCTGGATCATACAAATGCTCTCTAGCAAACTTCAAACGGGCCCGGACATGCACTGGCTTTAGCAGGGGGACACGTCTGGCACTGCAGGATTTGAGTCCCTGACGGCGTAGTGTGTTAGTGATGGTAGCCTTTGTTATTTTGGTCCCAGCTCTCCGGAGGTCATTCACTAGGTCCCCCAGTGTGGTTCTGGGATTTTGGTTCGCCGTTCTTGATATCATTTTGACCCCAAAGGGTGAGATCTTGCGTGGAGCCCCAGATTGAAAGAGATAATCAGTGGTCTTGTATGTCTTCCATTTCCTAATAATTGCTCCCACAGTTGATTTCTTCACACCAAGCTGCTATTGCAGATTCAGACTTGCCAGCCTGGTGCAGGTCTACAATTGTGTTTCTGGTGTCCTTTGACAGCTCTTTGGTCTTGGCCATACTGGAGTTTGGAGTGTGACTGTTTGAGGTTGTGGACAGGTGTCTTTTATACTGATAAGGAGTTCAAACAGGTGCCATTAATACAGGTAACGAGGGGAGGACAGAGGACCCTCTTAAAGAAGAAGTTACCACCGTAATTTGCAAATAAATTCTTAAAAAAATCAGACAATGTGATTTTCTGGATTTTTTTTTTCATTTTGTCTCTCATAGCTGAGGTTTATCTATGATGAAAATTACAGCACTGTATATTTACATTTAGGGCATTTTAGTAGACGCTTTTATCGAAAGCGACTTACATCGTTTAATACACATTGACACACCGACGGCAGATCAATCATGCAAGGTGACAGTGAGCTTGTCAGGAGCAATTAGGGTTAAGGGACACATCAAAACTCAGGTAGGAGGAGCAGGGGATTAACAACCTTTAGGTTGCAAGACAACTGCTCTACCTCCTGAGCTAAGCCGACCCTTGGACCAATGTTCGGCTGATATATCGGTATGGGTTGTCGTTTGATTCCCAATATTGGTATCGGCCTCGACCCGTAAAATCCATTATTGGTCGGGCTCGAACGTGAGCATCTTTTTGCAGGCACAGAGAACAATGCAGTGTATCCATACAAAGCCACAATTTTTGTAAATTAGGGTTAGGGTTAGGGTTAGGGTTAACCCTAACCCTAACCCACTGGGCAGGGGTAATTGACGATGTTAGCTGGTAAACAACACAACACACAATGCAGGGCCTTTTTTACTCCAAAAAATTAGTCCTTCATCATACATTCCACAGTGGCATACGTTAGCGGGGGTCTGCGGGATTGAAATGAACAAAAGGGGAACTAATGATAATCATTAATGGGTTTGAGGGGCGAGAGAGCGGGTGCCTGTGGGGGGTATCTTTCGCTTGGCTCTTTAGGGCGGCTTGAAAAGCAATGGTTCTGTCTCGGCAGGCCGTGTTTAATTGGTCATCAGGGGCTGCTGGGCACTGGAATAATAAACGTAATGGTGTTTGTTCGCTGTGATGACACGTTCAGTATGGGGTGAACACTTAAGTTTGAAAACTGGCACTTAACTGCTCGCCAGTCAACCAATAACCCTCAAACTCCTCTTTTTTTGTCTTCTTTTTCTGGTATTCTCACTCGTTTGTACAAAAGGATTCATTAGGCGCGCTGATATTTCTCCTCTGACGTGGTTCGGTTCCTCGACCAAATTATTGGTGGAGAACTTTCTGAGACGGGGCGCCGTCGGGGTAAGTGTATTCGTATTTCATACAAACCCACTGAATGTCCTGGGTTTCGTTGGAACGGTGACCTTTTTAATATGCCTGTCCATTCCGAGGCTGTTCAGCAGTCTGGAGAGCCTTTCAACGACACTATCGACAGGAGGCCTCGCCGCACACCTGAATGTGGGCGAGGTATTTTCATAGAGATCCGTCTTTTAATGAGAGCTATTCAGTGACCTGAAATATTCTTCCGTCCATTTGCATGGCGAACGTAGACTCATTGAATTATAAAGGCAGCCATTTTAATGCAGTGGTGTCGTGGAAGTCTATTGACTATACTCTCCACATCGCATCCACCTCACTATCTATGGTATATATCTATTTGTCCGGGCCTATTTGTTCTGTCCTACTCTCCATCCATCCAATTGTGTATAGATATTGTATCTACCTGTACTTATTTGAAAATGTCACTCTATTTAACTGCCCATACATTGAACTACTCTATCCATGGTCCTGTCTATCCATGCATCAGCTGTGTTGTCAGCACATGGAGGAAGGCCTCAGACGCATCTCCCGGCCTCCTGTCCCAGACTGAACGGCCTCATAAGACCCAGGCTGCTGGGAGGGAGAGGCTAGGCCAGGTGGACCCAGACACCAAACCCTGCTGGTTCTAACCGTCAAATAACATGAGGCCTTAAGTTAAGCGTTATTATATAGGATTAGCATGGGGTTAATGGTTAGGGTTGTGGGCCAGAGTGAGGGTTAACTCCCACCCTGTTTAAGAAATGGATTAATGACTAAATTAACACCATTAGTAAATTCTGAATGCACCATTAGACCAACCGTTTATCAACTGTTAGTTAATGCTTATTACTGCAAGCGTCTCGGAAAGGACTAACGAAGGCAGCTCCAGGCACCCCTAATCACCATCGTCATCATTTCCATAAGAACAATCAACGATATTTCCGTAGGCCTTGCTTACCAAAACGATGTTGCTTGTTACTTCCTCACCATGGTGACCGTTCATAGTGGCGATGTTTTCCTACGCGTTACGACATCGGTACTTTACAGGAGGAAGAGGAGGAGGAGGAAGAGGACACAAGAGTCCTCAGCGTCAAACACCTCCATGTGCTTCCACCTCCGCGCTCGCACTCGTTTGCAGGCTTTTGGTGGGTGGGGGGCCGGGGGGGGCCGGGGGGGGGGGGTGTCCACTGTTCAGTTTAGTAGTATGAATATATCTAATCATTATTTTATTCTCTTGCACCACGGTCGTCGTGACCTGATATGAACTAATTTAAAGCCAAGAAGGAACCAAGTCTTGTTCTATAAAAAAAAAAGAAAGTCGAATACGTTCACCCGTGGTCTGACGGAAATGTTCCGACATCTCAAGCTGAAAAGAACATCACGTTTAAAACAATCGAATCAGACGAAAGCAGGTTTAGCCTGTGCATCGCCTATTTCCATCACCACGACTTCAACATCCCCCGCACACGGTAACACAATTCCCCCGGATTGAATCGCCCCCTATATCCATCTCTGTTTATATATTAGTGTTTACAACAGGAGCCTCTCCGGATCCCCACTAATCTGGCCGAGATGGATAAGGGCTGGGGCCGGTCGCACCGAGTGATCAGTGATCAGTCAGCTTCAATATGCATCTGCACTCCTCCATCAGCTTACCTCGCCGCCGGAAGGACGGCGCTCTGCACATGCTAACGTGTGGCTTTCCCCTCCACATGGGTTCAAGTCCCAGCCCTCCTCCTGAACAGCTTTCCCACCACGTCTTCCTGTGATAATGTACCGAATGGATGCAAATGCATGTTTGAGGTATTTTTTTTGAAGGGAAGATTGGGCCGGGGGGCGACGGGGGGGGATGCATGGCGGTCGGCTTTGGCTTTGTCTGCGGCAGAGACAGAAGAGGAGGTGGAGAGGCGTGTGAAATGCGTGTGCGTGATAACATGCCGTCACAGCGGGTACACACGTGTGGTGAGATAGGGGGGGCGGCGATTGTGCAGCCTGGGTTTTGTTTCGCTGTTTGAACAAACACACCGCCGAACAGAAAATAACGAGCAGGACCCCGAGTGCACGTGACGTGTTTACATATCAGCACCCACTTCAGAGCCAGCTTCAAGCCGGTTCCAATTTCAGTCAGTGTCATGTTCGCCCTGCTCAGAGCGCGCACGAGAGAGATACACGGAAAGGGGCGAGAGAGAGAGAGAATTAGAAAATGAATGAGTAAGTGTGAAAGTGAGTGAGTGAGTGATTGAGAGAGGGCCAATGAGCAAGTGAGAAAGCACGCGAGAGAGCGATATTCTGCTTCTTGGAAGCAAAGTACTGTTTGGATGATGGGCACCGCCCCTCCTCGTGCAGGTGAATACAGCCCATCACAGCCCACCACAAAGACTTTGACGTTTTTTCTTGTCATTTTTCTTTCCTTCCTTCACAAGATTAGCCCGCTGGTTCGTCTTCATGGCTCCGCTCATACGCAGACGGGCGGTTATTATTGTAATTCTCGGCGTTGCCAGCGCGTGTGCATCTCATGCATACTCATAAATGTTCTGCCGTTCCTTCCTCCATTCTTCTGTGTCAGCTGTCAAAGTTCAAAGGCTTTGAAATGTTTCCCGGAGTCTCTTTGAAGAAATGCAAATGGTACACTGCTCTTGTTCATTTGAATGCAATCAGACAGAAAACGGCCGGCCATGTTTTGCACAACACAACGGGTATGCGACGTTTTGAGGAGAAATACACAATAATATGCACATCAATGAGAGTGGGCATGAGCACAAGGCACAGCATTCTTTTAAGCATGTCATGGTTCAGTGCCACAGTTGGTTCCACGCGACGGTCTGTGCTAGATATAAAAATACAATTTGAACTCTGAAATCAAATTGCCATGGCGCATTTTCTCTCCGATGTGAAGCACTGCAGACTAAACGTGTTTTTTGTGGTCAGGCACGACAAGCTCTGTGATTACGCACAAACTTATGTCATTTGTGCTGAGAAGATAAGCGATCATTACCCCTGTAAACTACTCGAGAATACCACTAGTTGGGAGATGAACACTTGCTATAAGCGTGGGATATCATTCTACAAAACCAGGGTAGTCGTCGTGCTAATACTAGGACAATTAACCTCACAAGTCGGCTGCGAAAAAGAAATCCTGATTTTTTCACACAAAAAATCAGATTTCCCGATTTAAGTCGGAAAAATTTACCTCCCCCCAGAATGTAATAATATATATAACACATAAAATCTAAAATAAAATATTCTTCGTAAACATAAAATACTACTAGATGAAGAGGTATATTTTGATAAAGTGCCCATAATAACATTCAACATAACCATTAAATCAGTGCCATGAGAGGATAAGGTGCTTTATTAAATTGGAACATGCGCTTCTTTAAACATTTTTAGCCAGGGAGACAAGCCTGTCGACCTCTGGCTTTAGACATACATACTTTGGGTCCTTTACTTTTAGCATATTGATAAAGCCTGGCTTTTCCACTATATAAATTGGGACCATATCCTTTGCTATATACATAGCGATCGCATCAGTTATGGCTTTCCAGCGGGGCAAATTCTTTTCATGTGGGATGCAGTTGGCAAAGGTTTGTGTGACGGTGGTCTGTATTTTAGTAGCTGTGCATGTGGTGCTTGTGGTGCCGCGGTCTCTCTCATTCCGCTGCGCGCAACAATTCTCCCATTCGATGGGATGTTTTTGCCTGAGGTGCTGCAGCAAATTCGTCATACTGCTGCCTTGCCTAAGACTTCGAACCAGAGGGCTATTTTATTCGATAGCGGGGTGTTGTCTGGTCTAAATCTGACCTCGGCGAACGCGAACCTACTCCAAATAACGGATGACAATGAACCCTGCCTTTCTTTAGGAACATATTCTTCCCGGCTCGGCTGCCATGTTTGTGTTGTATCACTTTGGTAAATGCGTGCTCATGCTATCAGGGCTACAAGCTATGTGATGGCGCAAGTAGCTAGGGCTACCATGGCTACAAGCTTATGTGATGGCACCAAGAAGCTAGGCAATCATGGCTCCACAGCAAGGTGATGACGCTACAAGTTACATGATACCTCTACAGGCCAATGAAGCTACAAGCAGGTGATGCCAGTAACGCGTTACTTAGAGTAACGCGTTACTTGGCCCTCGGACCACTTTTTTTCAGTAACGAGTAATCTCTAACGCGTTACTATTTCCAAACCAGGTAAATCAAGATTAAAGGTTACTCATCAAAGTCACTTTGCGTTACTATTTTCCGCCAAGCGGATCACCGATAGCCGTTGGAGCGATGGGAGTGTGTCTGTCTGTCTTCTGTCTGTCTGTCTGACTGTCTGACTGTCTGACTGTCTGTCTGGTCTGACTGTCTGACTGTTGTATCGAGAGGGCGTGTGCGTGTGAAGCATAAGTCTCCAAAGACATCAATCTATCTGAGGCGAGTGTCGACCTTGACTCTCCGGAGTCCGCACCACCAGTTGTTATTAGAGGCGGAATTAGTTGCGTGTTGCTGCGTGCGCGCGCGTGCACACACGTGCGTTGCGCTGGAGCGACGGCAGCAGAGAGAGCGTGTGGGAGACTATCTATGTTATCTCCAGAGAACTAAACCCATGGGCGTCGCGAGTCCGAGCAGCTCGAGGTGCTAGAACGGCATGTTTACGTCACACACGTAAGAGATTGCGTCCGGTGGATTGGCCCGCGTAAAGCGCGTGTGTGATAGTTTGTTAGGCCATTAAAAGTTGGCGGGAAGCGGTTGAAAAGCCGTGTGTTTTCAGGTGTGCGGCACCCAGGGGCCGTGAGCACCTCCCCCCCCCCCCCCCCCCCCGACGAGTTTCCCCTACCAGCCCCCCGCCGAGAAATTTGTAATCTAACTTAGTAACTTTTAAAAGCAAGTAATCAGTAAATGTAAACTAAGTTACTATTTTAAAGGAGTAACTAGTAATCAGTAATCAGATCATTGTTTTACAAAGCTAACTGTGGCACACTGGCTACAAGCTAGGCGGATCAAACAAGTAGCTGTAATAATCAGCCAGATTATTCAAAGGGTGTTCCCATTGTGATGCATCCATCCCAAGCCTAGCCTTGTTTGGTTTTACTTCATTTGGATATTTTTTGGAGACTAGAGCAGCACATGTTATAAAGTAACCAATATGTGAGTGATGGAGGATTCTTTGTCCGCGCTCCTGTCAAATGAGAATAAAATGTAAATATTTATTTTTCTATGCTTTGGCAATGGGAAGGGCTGGCATCCAAACAAACACTTCAGTCAACCAAGTAAAGGACCGACTGCAGGAAATGTGTTTCCTGTTGGATATTTGCCAACAATTTGTCAAATTTATGTTTTCTTCCCGAAAGCTTCAATGCTAAACGATATCCTTCAGATTAGTTCTTGTTTTCAAAGTCAACTTGTAGCCGTTGGTCATTTGGACGCATTAGGGATTGGTTTGGTGTGTACAAAATGCAAACCACAGTGAATCCAAATAAAACTGGAGACACTTTGGGAATCGCAAGCTCCTTGTTTAATGTGTCAACTTCACCATGCTGTCTCTCTCCAATTAGACAAGCGTGATCTACAGCCATGAAACTAAAGTTACACATATTTTTACCATAACCAAAACAAACATGTCCACGTTGTTCCCATCAAACCCACATCGTTCAAAAACAGTTGTCATGGCTTGATTATCAAGTGAGGCGTGGGCCCATCTGTGTCGAGACGTACGGATGAATTTAGCACCCTCCACAGGTTCCGCCTGGAGTGGTGCGTTCATGCTACGGAGAGCTTGCGGTGCCACGTTTTGCAGTGGTTGTATATCCCAGTTTAGCGAGAACTTCACTTGGGCTGGACCGCACTGAATTATGTCTCATGACAAACAGACCGCGGCTATCACATGATCCATGGGCTAACGTGTGAGCATAGCTCAGGTAATCACAGCAGGAGCCTCTGGGCAGTTTGCATTTAAAAATGCCGGCTTCAGAGTCGTGTTAGCCATGTGCGCTAATGAACTGAACGTGAGACTAGTAGCACCATCCGATATATATATGATGAGAGAGAGAGAAGAGCGTGAGAGAGAGAGAGAGAGAGAGAAGGAGAGAGAGAGAGAGAGAGAAATAGCTGGCAAAGTTTATAGTGACATTGTAAGACAGAGAGGAGGTGAAGAGGGGGAAGGTCTCATATCAGTCACTTGGTGTAAGCAGAAATCATGATCAAAAGATGGAGATCGTTCTGAGAGCGTTGGGGCGTTGAGATATATAGTGGTGATAGATAGTACAACATTAGCGCTAATGAAAAGAGAGAAAGTTGGAGTAGGGAAAGAGCCCCACAACAGCAGGGCTTAGGAAAAAAAAAGAAGCAAAAACAAGAGATGGAGAGAGCAAAGAGATTTATGGAAGTGAGAGGGGGAAGTAGGAGTGAAAGAGAGAGAGAGAGAAGAGGAGTTGAGTAAGCGGAGGATGCTCGTATACACCTGAGGGGGACAGCGAGACAGGGTTTTGCAGGACGCGAGACAGAGAGTCAACTAAGCTGGAGGGCCAGAGGCAAATAGTAATTTACCCAACATCGAAAACAATGTATAGCTTTTCCCCAGGCACGCGACACTCACATTCACACCAAACACACTTATTCAACTCCCACCAACCAACACCACAGACTCACTCCCTATACCTACACTACACATTCACCCAAATAGTATAGACATTACTTTTATTGACGAAAAACACAGCACTCGAAAGTTTACCACACACAAACATCGTACACACACACACAACAACACACACACCACACACAACACACACACACCACACACACAACACGCACGTTAGCCTGGCATGACTGTCCGGGTCTCTGGGTGGGAGGGTAGGGGGCGTTGGGTGGTGTGGCTGGCTGGGGAGATATCTAAATGCTCTCCAGCTCCCCAGCAGATGGAGGGATATGTGGCTCGCGTGTTGCCACGACGCCGCGCTCCAGGGGTGGATTGCCGGGGGGGGGGCGGGCCTAATTATGCCTCCACACAACACAATCCCCGCCACCGCCATCGCCGTGACAGCGAGGACGAGATGGGATTCAGCTCATCCCCCCCCACCCCAAACCTGCATGCCCCCAGAAGAGGAGAGAGAGGATAACATGAGGGGAGAGGGGAGCAAGGGAGAACGAGAAAAGCAAGAGGAGGGAGGAGATAGGAGATGGAGGGGAGAGGAGAGGGAAGTGGAGGGAGAACGCTGGCAGAGAGGGGAGGAGGTGGAGGAGGGGGGGGAGGGGGAAAGGAGGTCGGGGGAGAGGGAAGAGGGAGAGGAGAGGGGGGAGAGGAGAGGGAGAGAGAGGAGAGGGGAGAGAGGCGGCTCGGAGGAGAGGGTAGGAGGAGATGAGAGTAGAGGAGAGCTGGTCTCGGGTAAAAGGGGAAATTCATTTCCCCTTTTCTTATTTATTTAGTTGTGTCTGAAAGTGTGTTTCGCTGAAGGACCAGGGCCAACGGTATTCATCGAGCCACCCCCTGCCACAGGACACACACACACACACACACACCGCACACACACACACACACACACACACACACACACACACACACACACACACACACACACACACACACACACACGGTTAGTTGGAGGTCAAAAGCGAGACCTTGATGTTTCCAGTAAAGCAGGTGATCTAGGTGAGCTCCGAGACCCCCCCCCCCCCCCTCCACCCCCTCCTGCAGGCTTAATGAGGCCAGCAGGGGGTGGCGAGCCCTGGTCTTGACTGAAGGCCTCTGCTACGTGGGGCCTGAGAGGGATTGGCATTTCCCCCTGACCGTTGACGTTCGTCAGGGGCCAGTGGTACATCCACCCCCTTGACCGCCGCCGCCTCCACCACCACACTTATATCAGCCAGCTCCACCCACGCACTTTATATCACCACTTCCAGCCACGCACACTTATATCACCACCACTTCCATAACATTACCACCACCTCCAGGCGCGCGACCACCACCGTTTATCTTCACCAAGCTCCACCACCACTTATATCACCACCTCGCACCGCACCGACACTTAATCACCACCACTTCCTATCATCACCGACCACCGTCCACCACCACAACTTGATATCACCTACCTACCTCCCCCACCAGACTTATAGTCACCACTAACACTACCACCCAAAACACTTACACCCCACCCAACACCCTCACCTCCTAACACAATTTTATCATACCGCACCACCACACACTTCAGACACGACACTAACACCTTATATCACACCACCACCCACCACCACTACCTCTAACACACTTTATATACAACCACCACCACGTATATGCCAGCACACTTATATCAACCACCACCACCCACCACCACCACCACCACTCTAACCACTTATTACACACCACCACCACCACCACCAACTCTAACCACACTTATTATCTCACACCACCACTGACCGGCGCGAGGGACCACTAACACATTATATCAACGAACCACCGACGCAGCCACCACACGAACACCACTACCTCTAACGACACTTATTCACCACCACCATTCCTCTTACCACACTTAATATCAACACCAGCGTAACAAGGCCTACCAGTTTAAATCACACCACTAATTCCCTCCAGTGTATAACCACCATACCAGCTTAAATCGATACCAGTGCTCCCACCAGTTGTGAGCCAAACTCAGAGTGGTATGGGGGTAGGTGATCGTACGAAGGGAGGGGTTGGAGGTTTTGACAGTATTGTGCCACAGGTTGATTTGGGTTATTCCAGGTGATTAAACCTTGCTCATTTCAATCAAGCCAGGTGTGTTGTGAGGGGAGGGGAGGGGGGGCTACAGACAGCTGCGTTTCTCATCCCCCCCCCCCCCCCCCCAACAGAGGGTCGTCATGCCAATTTGGTGCTAATCGGCAATCGATGTGGTGAACGGCGAGCGGAGGTTGACGGGTGATACGCGGCGACGAGTATTAAAATGGCGGAGGGGGAAACAAACAAGCCTGAATCGGAGGCTGACACCAGGCAATATAGCGCTAACGCAAAAACACCAACAGGGGAGGTGGGGTGGGGGTGGAGCAGGGCGGTGTGGAACCTAGCGGCCTGGGAGGTGCGTCAAGGACTTTAACACGTCCGTGCTGGGATGATTTAAACATTGTAACTCCTCAACCACAACTCGTAACTTTCGAGTGAAGTCTGTGTTTGTAGGTTTTGCTTCAGAAAATTTTTTGCTTCAGAAAATTCACCGCTGTGTCCAGGTTTTGATGCCGTTCAATGGATTTTGTTTTCTTTGTTGCCACTCCACGTCACAGCTGAATTGGAGTGTTTAAATTTGCATTTACATTCAGGGCCTTTGGCAGAAGCTTTTATGCAAAGCGACTTAAAATGAATACCGTAATTTTCGGACTATAAGCTGCGCCTTTTTCCCATTTTTCGATTCTGCGGTTTATATAACGGTGCGGCTAATCTATGGATTTTTACAGCTAACGGCCACTAGGGGACCTCCTAAATCTATGGATTTTACAGGTTACAGTCCACCAAACTGTTACTCTATGGGCTCCATGGACCAGTCCGCGCCGCCGCGACGGTTTAAGCGGCCGGTCCAGCAGAAAAGCCTTGCCGCGCCGGAAAAAGAGTAGAACAGCAGGTGCCAAAAGTGGAGTAAAAGCTGGAACGAGAGTGTACGAAAGAGACAGAACGAGAGACAGAACGAGAGCAGACAGACATTACGAAACGCGAGACAGCCAGCTCTTCCCGACAATCCCACTCTGTGCCGCGAGCGCCCCCCCCTCGAACCTTGCGGTTCTTCACAAGACGTGAACACTTGTCGCCATTCGTGTTGCTCTGTCGAAGAGTTCTGTACGCGCCCAAATCATAATGTGTCGCGTGTGCCAAGTTGGGTCTGAATTTGTCGCGCCAGCGAACACGATATAACCACAATACTTATAACTAGCTATATATATATATGATATACTATATATATATAATATATAGGGTAACTATACTAATATTATATTGTTATACATATATATAATATATGATAGTAGCTATATCATATCAATACACATACGACACATGGTGTGTCTGTCACTCCTACGTTGACCTTTAGGTATGGATCTTTGTCGGTCCCTGTGCGCCGTTTGAGTGGTGAACGGTAATTAGAACATTAAAGCCACCTGCGTCCAGTGCGTTCTCTTTTCTGGATTAGCTATCTGTACACAGGGCAAACTAACTTTGTGTCACTGGCCAACTGGCTAGTGAGCTTTGAAATCTACTGCCAGAAAAGAGGGGAAAGTTTTTTGTTTCTGCCAAAAATTATGTATAAAGCTGTTTTGTAATTTTTTCATCGTGTACTTGTATATATTTTTTAAATGGTGTTTAATTGTTGAATAATACACTCATAGCATTTCTTTAACACAGATCATAGCATATTAGCAATTATTGTGGTGGACATAAAGTTTATTTATGAAAACATACTTTCTTTGCTTTAAAGGCACAAGTAGCCACCAATCGCCCCGCCCCTCAGCCACCGTCGGTATATTACCATCGCTCTGGGCCCGCCACCCCCATCAACCACCTGCGCTCCGTCCCCCGCCTCTCGACCCACCCCAGAAGCCCCCACGCTCTCGACATAGAATTTCTTTACATTAATTCTTCAACTTGCATTTGTTAAAGCAGATAAATCAATATTCACACTTTACTTTCACTTTACTTCTCTTTGATTGGACCTGATTTGGGTCGTGAACCATCTCTGGTTGAACTTTCTAGCCGTAACCTCACGGCAGTCTCCGGCGCGTTTGTTCTACGTCGTTACGGTGATTAGCCTGCGGTGTTTTTTCCGTTCTCGGGATTTGGAGGGTGGGAACACACTCCCGGAAATGTCCTCACATTTCGTTTGGCGGGGAACAGTTACAACCAGTTGTGTTCAGCACACTCGTCGAACAACCAAACAAAAACCACAGCCCAAATCCTAAAGCATTCAACTCTTTAGGATGTCAGGCCTCTATCTAGCGTTTAGCGAACTTATAGTCCAGGCATCGTTGTAAACATACAGTAGGACGGCCGGCGAATGTACTTCTATTATCACAGCCAGGGTTTTCTTCCTCTCTGCCCTACCCGCTGTAACCCACTTTTGAGAGTCGACCGATCGGAAACCGCTCTTAAGCTGCTGTGATTTTACCGAGGCATAGTTTGGGGGGTTTAAGAAAATAAACTCAGAAGAAGAGGGTGCAGAGCCCTTTGAAGGCCAGCAGGACCACAGATTGGGATTCAAACACAAATAAAAAAAACGTGCAACCTGTTATTTTCGCGGTTCCCTCCATATTTTTCTTGTCCTCCCCACTCCGTACCCATGTCTCTCTCTCTCTCTCTCTCTCTCTCTCTCTCTCGCTCTTTTAAGTTATCTAAAAGATGTTACTTCAAACCGCGCGATGCTGTCTGTTCGGCACGGGTCAGTTTTGATGTATTTTTAAAAGGTTATAAATATCTCTCTTGCTGAATATCCTCAACTCCCCTCCCCCTCTATCCTCCTCTACGACGGAAGGGATGTTTTTTTATTTTAGCGTTTGACCCGGTGCCTACCACTGTATGTGTGTGTGTTGTGTGCTGGTGTGTGTGTGTGTGTGATGTGTGTGTGTGTGTGTGTGTGTGTGTGTGTGTGGTGTTGTGTGTGTGCGTGTCAGAAACCGAGGCAGGGACTCAGAAACCTTTTTCTTCCTCT
>OLKM01005464.1:12500-17060 GCA_900291075.1 Melanogrammus aeglefinus | reverse complement strand
CTCCCCTCCGCAGAAGTACCTCGAAATGCTAGATGAAAGCTAAATTAGATCGGGGAGATTGGAGCTTCTGCAGTGGTGCGTGTTGCAGGGAGAGCGACGCAGAGACATTCACCTCCCGTGGACTCTCTCTGTCTACGGCAGGCGGCGTTCAAAGCCAGGCACCTGAGGCATCTGGAACATCAGAGCAGGCTTGTTTATAGGGGAAGGTAGGGCTGTTTATCTCCACGCTCAAGCTGTGAGAACCTGCGTTCACTTCCCCCAACGCGTCTCTGTTCTTTCACGCCCGTCTCCCGCTGTCGCGCATAAACCAACACTTACTCGCTCCTCCGTGTGGGTCTTTGAGAGTTACCCAGGGATCTTTAAAGATAGGCATGCAGTAGGGCCGATGGCACTCTACGAGAAAGCGTGTGTATCTGCATGTTATTATGAATTGGAGAAAAAGGTGTGTTTGCCCGACGTGCGTGTGTCAAGCGCACCACAAGGTCCACGCTCCAGTCAAATCATCCTTATCAACGGCATCTTCATCATCTTCATCGTCTCCGGCAGAACACTTCCAGTCCAATGCCACTCCGATAGTGTTTCCGAGGCCTTTCGAACGTGTGGACAAACAAACACGTTTGTCTTTGCCGGCGGTGGGGGAGGGTGTTGAGGGGGAGTGTGTTGGCGAGGGCGGGGTGGGGTGGGGGGGGGACTGCAGTCTGCCTCACACCCATATTGGTCCGTTTCATCTCTGCTGCGAGAAAGATTTGCATTTCTTTCTGGTCATGGAAATGGAGATGGAGGGAGTTGATCAAAGAGAGACTTAGCTGTTTTTTCCCCGGTTTGTTTGCTTTTTGGTTTTTGGTGAAAAGAAATGTCTTTTGTTTTTTCTCTGACCACAACTGAAGCCCCCCCCCCAAAAAAAAACCCTTCTCCTGTATGGGGACTGCAGGAAGACCGGCATGAAAGAGACTAGGAGCTCTGCCTATGCAGTGGCGTAGCCATTCCCACATGACCGACAGGCATGAGTTTTGTTTTTCTCTGACCACAACTGAAGCCCCCCCCCCAAAAAAAAACCCTTCTCCTGTATGGGGACTGCAGGAAGACCGGCATGAAAGAGACTAGGAGCTCTGCCTATGCAGTGGCGTAGCCATTCCCACATGACCGACAGGCATGAGTGATAGCTCTGCTCTGAACTCTTAAATCAATAGCTCAGACGGTAAGACGTAGGACTGTTTGACGCCGGCTCGCGATGACCCCCGAAGCAGTCCATGCATTCGATTAGAACGCAAGGGAATAATCTGTAATCTGCACTACTTAAAACACCGGCGAAAGGAGGTTTGAGTGCTGCCAAGCGTTGCTTTGCTATACCGTACTGCATATAAGTAGCTACTTACATGGATGGACTGGAATGAAATTGAAAACTCTTGGCGCTAAGCGACTTGGCATAAACCATAAACTCTTTGGTTTGGAACTAATGATCTCCCAGTGGTAAGTCACAGAGATGGCAGCGGCACTCGGTGCAGCGACAGAGCAGAGGAGTAGTGGCACTGCTGGTGACCAAGGACAAACCCTGCGGTGTTCTTCCACCTGATCTGAGTTCTTTCTGGGAGAGCAGTCGGACAGGGACGGCGGCAGCAGCAGCGGCAGCAGCGGCAGATGCGAAGGTATTATGTGCACAGATGCCCGGCTCACAACCGCTCGCTTAAACAGCAGCATGTGTAACTGTAATCAGATCGCTCTGACATTCTCTGCCTGCCTGGCGGGTTGATGTGCCGCTACTAAGGACGTCTATTAGCGGCAAAGCGTTTTAAGTATACGACGCCCTCGCTCCGCAGAAAGATACCGCTGTGATCTGTTCGCAAGAGGGGTTAACTTTAAAGAGTGGGAGTGTGACAGTGAGAAGAGAAGACGGGCTTTTCAATGCACTTGCAAGGTCACTATTTACCGCTCCTTGTTTGCCTTCTCTTTCCGCCTTCTCGCTCTCTTGCTGAAAGAAGTCAGCGCCTCGGGCAGCTGTGGATTAACGAAATAAAAAATATCGGAAAAAAAAGAAGAAAGAAAAAAAAAAGGGAAGAGACTTCAAGAGGAAAAACTCTTCAAAGACCAGAGTCCAGCTGCAGTCAGGGAACTTTTGGTGGATTCAATTTTCCTCTTCCTCGACCGCTCCCTCACCCCCCCTCCACCCACCCACCACCCCCCCCACCCCCACCCCCCTTCCACCACCCAGCCCACACCACCTTGAGCATTAGATACACAGACATGTCTGCTTCACTTTTTCATGACGCTCCTGATACCTCATGAGCCACAAAAAGTCCCCCGCTGCCTCCCATTGGAGGGGCCGGTTGGTCACATGCTTGTGTGCAATGCCGCTCGGCTCACCCTCCATTTACCACATCAGACAAACCAACTGCCGCTGGCAGGCCTCCAGGCCCCCGCGGCCCTTCTGCCGTCTGCCCGGCGATTAAAAGTCAGATATTACACTGCTGTGTTGTCCCAGACGCGGGCTAATTGATTATTTCCGGCGGTGCGCGTGCGGCGCGGCGCGGGGCTTTGTCAACACGGGGCGAGATGCCCATCGCCGCCACAATGAAGCACCCCTGGGGTGGCGCCAGCACGAGGTGCCACACACACACACACACACACACACACACACACACCACACAACACACACACACACACACACACACACACACACAGGGGGGGGGGGTGGGGTTTTATAGGACGGCTAACTCCCCCCCACTCCGCTCTCTGCTCGTATGGGCAGTCTGGGAAGCATAGATGTCTTTTTGTCCAGGAACTTCAAGGAGCTTTCTGTCTCTGTCTCCCCCTCCCTCTCTCTCTCTCTCTCTCTCTCTCTCTCTCTCTCTCTCTCTCTCTCTCTCTCTCTCTCTCTCTCTCTCTCTCTCTCTCTCTCTCTCTCTCTCTCTCTCTCTCTCTCTCTCTCTCTCTCTCTCTCTCTCTCTCTCTCTCTCTCTCTCTCTCCCTCTCCCGATCTCTCTCGCTCTCTCTCTCTTTCTCACTCTCTCTCTCTTTATTTCTCTCTTGTTCCCTTACTCTCTCTCTCTCTTTCACTGAATCTATTTTCTGGCTATCTATCTCACTCTAACTCTCCCTGTATCGCCTGCTCTCTCTACCAACTTTCTTGTCATTGCTCTCTATCTTGTGTTCTCTCTCGCGCGTGCTCTCTTTCTCTCTCTCTCTCCATTTCTGTCTCTCTGCTGTCTATTTATCTCTCTCTGTCTCTCTCTGTCTCTCTCTGTCTCTCTCTCTCTCTCTCTCTCTCTCTCTCTCTCTCTCTCTCTCTCTCTCTCTCTCTCTCTCTGTCTCTCTCTCTCTCTGTCTCTCTCTCTCTCTCTCTCTCTCTCTCTCTCTCTCTCTCTCTCTCTCTCTTCTCTCTCTCTCTCTCTCTTCTCTCTCTCTCTCTGTCTCTCTCTCTCCTCTCTCTTCTCTGTCTCTCTCTCTCTTCTCTCTCTCTCTCTCTCTCTCTCTCTCTCTCTCTCTCTCTCTCTCTCTCTCTCTCTCTCTCTCTCTGGCTGTGTGTTGTGTGTGTGTGCTTCCAGTGTATTTCTGAACTGCAGATGTGCGTCGTGGTGATCCTGCCCACTGGCTCAGCCACCCAGGCAGCTGGGGCTACGTGGGGCCGCTGGAGCTACACCGCCGCTACACACGTAGCTCCCTGGTAGCTAAACCGTCGCTAAACCATAGCTAAACCCAGGGCTTCTTCGCCTCCGTTCCAAGACCCGGCTCCCGACTCAGCTTGGGCTGTCTCCCGCTGTTCATGTAATTGCTTTAATAGCCTTTTTTTGAACACAGTGTTGGTTAACAAGCAGCCTCACGAAACAAACAGAGTACACACAGTACACCAGAATAATCCCCTGAGCGCCGCCCACCCCTTCTGCTATTCAGTACGTTTATGTGCCGTGGGTGTCTTACGCTTCTGTTATTGGTGTCGCCGCGCGCACGCCGCTGTCACGCCGGCTGCCTTCACCCCACCGGCGTCGCCGCCGCCGCCGCCGCTTCCTCCCTTCCTCGCCTGAGTCCATCCGGGGATCATTATGTTAATCTCGCCGGTAATAAAGCCCCTCTGCCTGTGTGTCCTCGCTCCCCAGACCCCGGGGTAATATAGACACACATCCTCCCAGCCATACTCTCTACTTACTCCGTGGATTTACAGGCCCTTTTATGTGCCCTGTCGGTGGGCTCTGCTCCCCATTTATTTTTACTGCTTTTGTGTGCTCCTCGTGCCTTCATTCTGTGAAGGGATCTCCGCAGCAGTTAGGGTAAAAGACTCGGGGTGTGGGAGGCGGGAGGGTGGGTGGGGGGGTACGGCGTGAACGATGGAGCGTGAACTCGCTGCCTAGTCGGGGGGGGGGGGGTAATGCTGCCGTTTCGTTAAGGGAGGGGCTGTGGCGGTGTGTCCAATCCATCGATCCACTAGACTCCTTCCACTGTGGTTTCCTTGTAAATCGGCTTGACCCTTTTTTTATCTCGCTCCTTGGGATTGGCGCTCAGGCGCGCAGGTGGTGTTGATGGTGGTGGTGGTGGTGGGGGCGGCGGTGGTGGAGGCGGGGGTGGTGA
>OLKM01005464.1:0-7500 GCA_900291075.1 Melanogrammus aeglefinus | reverse complement strand
AGACGAGCCGACGAGCGAACGCCGTACCGGTTCTAAACTGGCTATCGGGCTCTCTAGACGGGCCAGATGGGTACGTGTCCCTGTGGATGAATGCGAGACGTGTGGGAGGACGCCTGGGTCAGATGTGAAATCGACCAGAGTGGGCAGAGAGCGCAGGATCGAGAGCCAAGAGCGGGACCCACGTGAGTCGCGAGCAGGACGGAGCATCGAGGGTTGAGGCCATCCCGCAGGAGAAACAGGATAAACCCTTTCACTTAGGTGCGGTCCGCTGAAGAACAATGAAGAAAAGCTTGCCATCTGCCACTTATGAGAGCCGGTCGCAGATGAATTGGAGGAGGGAATACGTAGGGTAAAAAATGCGGTCACCATTTCATGAAGAACAGGTGCTGTTATGATCTAGCCTTAAAAACAGGCCACGCTGCTAAATGAGGGGATGGTATACAGTAGAATGGAGATATGTACGTTGACTATACACAACATGGAAGTGGGATGACGCATGAGTTCATTTATGCACTAGAGACGTAAGCCAGAGAGAGGGTGATCGCCGAGCAGAGAGAGAAGGAGTAGAGAGCAGTTAGAGAGAAAGGTAGCTATGAGAGGAGAAAGAGAGGTGGCAATAAAAGGAATTCTGTTGAGACACGCAATGATGCATGATGCGAGGGGTCTGTGAGGAAGATACTGTAACTCAAAGTCTGTAAATTTGGCGGGAGCGACGGAGAAGAACCGATATATTGGTATTGTTGTTGAAATAGTGTGTAGTGTCCTCGAGGGGCTGTATTGATGGCACGAAAAAGGAAGGACATGCTAGAAGAGGCGTTTCTTTCTTGCAGCTGCATATATAAAGCGATTAAGTCCGGTGCTTAGCTAGCTAGTCGAGGCGAGGACAAATGGGTAGGGGAGCAAATTCAAGGGACAGTTGGGCATGGAAGACGTCCGTTTCCGGAGTTTGGCTCACGTCTGGTTGCCACACACCACGACCATGTGCGTGTTTTAGAGGTCTTAAATTTTGGAACTTGCTGAAGCGCTGAAAGACCAGTGCAGGTACCCTGTTCCATAGTAATCCTACAGGGCCTTTACTATGGACCTGGAGGGCATTCTAGTGGGTATTCCATCTCGGTTCATAAATGCTAAAGGATGCATTAGTATGCAGAGTATGGCCGCAATAACAGGGTGAATCTGAAGCGAAGTCAACGAAACAAGAAAAGGACTGTAGTAGTGGTGGCAGTTGTGCCAGGTGGGCCTACCAGCTTTACGCCTATCAAAATCGGATGATCAAGAGTCCGCCCGATAGCGATGCAACACAATGTCCTATATGTGCTAATCCCCCAAGATGGATGACGTAATATAATTTACAACGGTGTATACCGACCACATGGTCATCTTTAGGTGGAAAAATAGTCTGGTAAGTACGAGTAACTTGCTAGGAAGAGCCTTTAGGAACAAATACCAATCTCCTTGTTGAAGTGTTAATACTTGAAGGAATGTGTCGAGCCGACTCACATAGCATGTAGTCCTGAGCAATTATGTGCGAAACAACACGTAATGTATGTAACCGCGCAGACTAGAAGACGTCAGTCTGATGTAGGGGATATTGTATATACGACTGGCTATAGATGAGGCATAGATTACTATATCACTCAGAGAGATAATGGAAATTAATAGCATTTATTGAGATTATGAACAGTAGAATTAGTGGCAAATGTAATGTTTGAACTGTCGAGTAGAGTAAAGGTATCGAATGCTATAGTGCAGAAGGAGCGAAACAAGAAAACGTATAAATATCTGCGAGATCATGAATGGTGTGAATATAAACCTGGGTGTGGACAGAAACCTAGCCAAAAAGGTGAACAGAATGTACAGAAGAAAGAAAAAAAGGCACAGGACGAGACAGGATAGATCACGTGAACCCTAGCAATCAATTAGGCTAGAATTAGCACTGGCCTTGTCTAGTTGAAAAATCTCTAATAACCAGACTCATGTGCGCTTAACGTTAATTTTTGACCGCCAGATCAATAAATCCCTCGGCAGAGAGATGGAATAAACGTTTCGCAGCAGTCGAGTCTCACCTAAACTCTGCATAATAGCGGTCTGCCGTACGTACCAGCTGACATGGTATCTGTACAGCGTCCCCCTCCAATCTCCCAAACCTTTAAGACACTTATAAGGTCTTTAGTTAAGAATGTCACACGGGTAGCTGTAAGGCTCCATAATGTCAGAATCAAGAGCTTACATTATAAAAGGATAAAAGGCGTCTCATGCGAGTTCCATAAAGCGTCACTCGTTCTCTGTGAGAACAGATCGCAAGCGGATCGAGGTGAACAGCTGCTGTAGAGAGCTACCGGCAGGTCGCAGTGGAATATGCGCTCAGACACTGTCAATACGGCAAACCTGTGAATAATGAAAGGTTATGGTGGGGTGAGAGTTGAAGGGACCTTCAGTGACCGTCGGAGGGAAAATTAGTAAGGAGGGGTATGACGCTCGGCAACGAAGCGAACATTATCGCTCAAGCGAGACACCATACGTTTATTTATACTACGCTCCAACGCATAGAGATATATTATCACTGCAACCATAAAACCGATATCCTCTTCTTTGAGCGGCTGAGCCGTCTGATGTCCGTTCGTTGTGGGTGAATTCCGTCGAGTCTCTCCACAGATCCTGCATGCTGTATAGAGGGGTTAGAACCTTGACCTAGCTAAGTACTCACACAGGCTGCCGCTCTCTCTGACAAAAACATGGGAGGGCTCAGGAAGCTATCTAGTCCCAGGTAGCACTGTTGCCAGGGCATGACCTTGGGATGCCTAGAAAGTCAGGAGGCTTGATTGATCTTGTAGACGACCATCGTTACCTGAAACGTCCTGCACTCCACCGTCCGTGTTGGCCAGGGGTCCGCAATGGGAGAGATTGGGAGCGCATGGAAGCAGGCACGCAGTGAGTCGTCTTGGCGATGGACGGCGGGACAGGGAGGAATTCCCGGCGCGAGGTCAATACTGCGCCGCCTTCTGATCAACACTCAATGGTAGTGGCCGATTTAGATTGTCCGTCCACAACCCAGTAGTTGTTGCGCCGTCCTGCACACCGGAGACACCGACGAGACCCTCCCGATAAAACTCAACTACCCTCCATCACCCCATGCCACATGACCTCTTGCCATCAGACGACCACTAGACATGAAAAATTTTCACCAATGACAACTTAGGTGCCATCAATCCACGTCATTAAGTTCGGCATATTTTTTAAGGAAATGTCATACTCCCAACCACAGTTACCTTACATAGATCACCTTAGCTGACTGTCTCTGTGTACTGTGGAGTGTTATTGTTTTTGAGCCTTTAAAATCAAACGCTGAAATGTTTGTGGCACTAATCTATAAATGTTTTCTCTATATTAGTGTGTTGTCAATGCGTGTACTTATTGTACGTGATAACTTAGGACGATTCAAAGTTTAATCTTATAGTCGTCTTACTTGTTGCTCGCCCCTATCTTCTGACGGTCAAGTCGTCTCTTGTCCATGTCATTGTCTATAAGGCTCTATAACTGTCTGTCATCTACTCTCGCTCTGTCCTGCTGAATCAGTCCTCATCACGAGCCACATCATGTCCGATCACACTCGATCTCATCACGACTCCATTCTGGCCGTCACACAACTGATACTACACCACTACACTACTGTCTAGCTACTACTACCGTATCCCTAGCACTCCTTGTCAACATCAACACATTGTATATAGGAGATGGGATGTTGTCTGTGTGTCTTCGTTCTGTGTTTCGAGTTACTCGCAAATAGATAGTGTTCTATCTGTTCCTGTGTGTAATCGTTACCACGCATTAACGCTTGGCCCAAAATATGGTCTAGTTACGCCCCGAAGGTTCGAGTTCTAGCGTCTGCCAAGATTCGGTAAAATCCAAGTTTTTAGGGTTATTTATGGTCGTGTAAAACTAGCCATCAGCTTAAATGAATCTTGTCATTTGTGATTGTTATTGTTCTTGCATGGCACTGTGCATGGGAAGCCGAATTAAGAATCTTGATAACGACATTGGTTGCTCTTCTGTGAGAACATGTTGAGTAGACGACAGCAAGGCACAGACGAGGTAATTACAATTCTTCACCACCCGAACCAATAATTGTCATGAGAGTCCATTATACTGATCGATCATAAAGTGCAACCTGTCTTCTCTTCCTGTATTCACTCTCCTCCAGCTTCATCCCACGATGAAGAGTACCGCTCTCACTCATGTTGTTTTAAGTTTTGTGTAGTGCGCACCTGTTAACATAATTACTTTGAAAGGATCTCGAATTCTCAGCTCATGCATCATTCAGTCCGAGACAGTTCTATAGACTCACGGTCCAAGACACTTAACTTCTCAAGACGGCCGCCGCGTGTTCGACCGGCTCAGGTCGAGACGATCTGATTAACTCTCTGTCCTTAATATCGCTAGACACTAAAACCTAATGAATAAAATGTGTGAGGGAATTTACTAGAGGGAGAAGTTGTTTCCGTTCTCTGTGCAACCTATATTGGTGGTAACAAAGTACAGATGCACGCATATGTAGGACAAGCGTGTTGTGACTGTTATGATCGTATGTTTAACGACTGAAAGTCTGTTGCCCGCAACTGCCGATAACAGCATCTTTGAGAATCGGCCGAGTATCACACTACTCTTTGATGAACACCAAATCTAATTAATAACAAATCTCAACAAGCCTTTTCAAACGACAGATTATGTTATCTAATGGTACGCGAAGGCCGTTGGAATTCTACAAGAGACACACACACACACACACACGCCACACACGACATACACTATCCACAGCACAGCCGTTAACATACGACACCACACGCGCGCTAATCACTATCACCCACCACCATACAAGGCACAGCACAAACACCACACTACTGGTACATCTACACCCCACCACACCACGCCGGGACCACAGCAACTATACACACCAACACTGGGGAGCAGGGCAAACGCAATACACGGCGTTAACAGTGACCCTCACCACCTCTCACAACCCTTGCCGGCGCGCCTTTAAACGCCTACACAATGTTTGAACCTGACATGCACTTGCGCTCTCAACTGGAACGCGGTACCAACTGTAGACTGCAGTACTAATGTAAATCAAACTTGAGCGCGGTGCTAAGTTCCGTTCTCCGGCTTGCGCTCCCTAATATGGATTAGGCTGCGACGCAGTGAGGACCAGTCTACAAGAAAGTAGTTGGATTGCCAAAGACTTGGAACCGCTGTTTCTAGGTGCGTGCTTGTGTAGATCGCGCTGTGCAATAAGCCCTACAAGTCTGATTGGTCCGTTATGTATGGGTACTTAGTACCGCCGACGTCACGTGGACGTGTAGAGAGGCGTTTTGGCACCCCAGACAGCCATCCGGCCCGCGGGTGACTCTTGTGTCACCTCCGATCTACTTTTCCTATTATCTCCGCTGTGCGGCATGAGAACATAGGGTAATACGTTACCGTGTGGCACGACTGCGCATTTCCAATGCTCCGGTGGTCAAATACCACGATATACTTATGAGAGGGATAAGATAGAGGGGTGGGATTTGTCGCATTGTTAAATATTCCATAAATGTTCGCCTCCGCGCGTGAATGCAGAATGTAAGTTGGAATGTTCTGGTATGAATCGTTACTCAAAGACTGCAAATGAGGTACCTAGCCGGCACCATCTCGGTTCTACACCGACTTGATCACTCTTGACTGCTCCATATATCCGCGCACATTCCAAAGCGTACTCTGAGCGTAGCTCAATGTCTATACACGCAAGCGCGACCACACAGGTGCTGCAAGTCTTGGACGGGAGAGTAGCGAGAGCCTCATTAGCTAGTTACGAACATAGCTCACAGTAGCCATACCGCAGGATAGACGCTACGAGGAAACACAAACGAGAGCCTTCGACACTGCGGTCACGAGTCTTTGGAGTGACGTGCGCTGAATAGTGGGTCACGCGCGGCCGGAGAGGGATGACATACTTACCATCTGTTATTTCAACGTCGACAATGCCTCCACATTCTGGTGGTTTCTAGGAAATCATTTGGCTTGATGCAGTCTTTGACGAGCCTGCCTCTGTTTACCCACAGCATGATCTGACTCTCGTTTAATTCCATTAGCTCTATTGATTACGATCACGATTGGTTAGTGAACCTTCTATGTTTTACAGCGCTACTGAGTTACGTTTAAGCGTACAGTAGAGATGTAAGGTGGGATTATGCACGTGAAAGGATTTTCGAGAGAATATTATTTTGCCGAAAATGGGGCTCTACACAAAGCTAGAATTGCGCATAGCTCCACCTTACGTACGTTGGATTGCATGAACGCTCGGATAGGAAATGATTTGAGTTTCTACAAAATATAAGATCAGAAGTTTGCAGGGATGATCGCACAATTGTCACAAATTTAGTTTGACGTGCGATTAAATACACAGTCAGCAAGTAAGTCAATTTTTATCCTTAGCGATACATTCAATCTGTGTGCGTCGTGTTCCTTGCTGAGAGTACAGAGCGCACCATATAGTCAGGTAGGGTGGTCTCTGCTCCGAAGCTACAGAAATGACAAAGCTTGCGGCACCAAGAAGCGCGCTCCTCCTGGTCACGGACACGGCAGCGTCATACTTCTTCGAAAAGTCCTCTCGCACTGGTGTGCAAGAAGGACACTAGGCGACTGGAGGCAAGCCATACGTACCAAAACATGGTTGCAGCGTCGGAGAGCGACGACGCTCCCTGCGGTAGACGGAGATGACTTGTCGATGCGCTTCACTCGCCTAGACGAGCCAGTAGATACTGATATTTAGGACAAGTTGTTGATATGCAGAGACCAACTAAGAAGAGTACCATCAAACAAATGAATAATTCTACTAGTTTATACTATTATTACACTCAATTATATAATCTACGCTTATTAATAATATTACGTTTCTCCACTGTTGTATAATTCTACTCACACTTCATACCCTTGGCAGTGTGTCGTTGCTAGCCTATTGCATCCTTCTACGGTGTTCTTCGGTCTTATACTTTCTAGACAGTTCGCATACTCCACAGGCAAGTCGCTGGAATATGTAAAGCTGAGAGTATCTACAGATAATAGTATCTGTCTGCTATAGTGTCACAAGAGTATCTCGTACTCCACAGACGTGACCGTTGTTGTCGCCACGGTATATTAGCGCTAAAACACGAGGGTACTGTGTAAGTACGGCTTTGTGTTTCTGTGGTCAAGTCATGGCGCAGCGGTGAGTACTACGGTTTAGACTGTTGATTGTTGAAGATGGACGTAGTGGCAAGTGCGCACAGTGCGCGGGACGGTTGTGGTCGCAAGAGGTCTCTCGTGGCTCGACCGCATTGGATGAGAGCCATGGGGCCGTAGACAATGAAACAGGTCTAGGCTCTACGGGGTGCCACAACTGTTGATCCTCTAGGACAGATTAATGTGCGAGATGTACACCAACCGGATACTAGAATCAAGCACGATAACGCGGATTAACCAGTCCGT
>OLKM01005463.1:0-17061 GCA_900291075.1 Melanogrammus aeglefinus | reverse complement strand
GAAGAGATCAAGTTGAATAGGTGATAATTTGTTTCGGCCTATAATCGCTTCATACACCTTTAGGACTCAAATTTTCCCCCTCGAGAAGTTGTAATCATATGCAGGGTAGCCAGGAGGCGCTGAGTGCTGCACTTCAGCACCGCCCACTGCACAGTCTGACGTCACACTGTTACAGAAGTAAACGTTTGACGTTCAACAAGCTTTGTCACACTTCATTGAGGGGCGTCACAACGGCCTCCTCGAGTAAGAAGAGGTCATCACCCCCCGCCCCCCCATCCTTCACACCGGTGAGCTGTGGCACATGAAGAAGAGGAATGAACAGCTGATAGTTTACTTTTATTTTCTATATCTTACACATTTTCCACACAGGAAAAATGACAGAATTATAATTTAAGTGATTAGTAGACATTCATTTCGCCAGTCAATTGTATTCTTTATTTTAACAAGGGGTTATTAAACTGGGTTCTTCTTACACTTGAAACAATTCTCACAAGAAGTGTGGGGCTTACATCTTAACAGGAACAGCAAAAATGAACAGCTCTGTGACGGTGTAGAAGTCCTTCTTGACCTGTTGGGGAAACAGTCCTTCCCACGTGTTTATATTATTAATACATTGCAGGGACCACCCCCACTGCCCACACACCAACATTCAGAGCACAAGGCCCGAAAACCATAGTAATTACACTTTAAGGAACGCAAAAGATCAGTGTTGGAAGTCTTTAATATAATTTCTCAGAAATAAATTAACAAATATAAAAAAAGGGTCAAAAGACAGTTTGTAGAGGGAAAAGAAATAAAACGTTAGTAGGTTTTTGCACGAGTGGCTACTACAAGTTAAAGTTTACACTAGTATTTTACTGATTGTTTTGCAGGGCAGACCTGAGGATTATTAAACGTATGAATGTGCAAACAAAAACAACCATAACCTCTGGTTGCTATTTTCTTGTAATATTCAAATTGAAACAGTGTTGCCGTGGCATGGTAGAGTGTTGTGTGTTGTGTGTGTGTGTGTGTGTGGTGTGTGTGTGTGTTGTGTGTGTTGTTGTGTAGTTGTGTAGTGTTGTGTGTGTGTGTCTGTTGTGTGTGTTGTGTGTGTGTGTGTGTGTGTGTGTTAGCATTCTAGTTGCAGTAAGAGTTTATTGGCTACGCGTCTATCAACGTATTAAAATATAGCTTGATGGGGAGTGATTGCCTTATTCAACTTTCAAGTAATTTTCTTTTGGAAAAAGTGAACATGTTTAGCGCATTAAAAGTGTATGATGTTTTTGGCCAGAACATCTGGTTTCAACCAAAATGGCAATCGCAGCCAAGACTCCGTCCCCCCTCTGGATATCATCCCCCCCCCACACGTTAGCCATCAGAAAAAACACTCTCGGCCAATAAGGTTCATTGCTGTCTGTGCTTTTGAGTGTTTTTTCCCCAGGTTGTCTTTGTGTGACATTTCACTTTGAAAGTTTCGTTGAGTGGAATAGTTTTGGTTTTTTGTAAATTCAGTTCTTAATTTGAACGGTTTGGTCGAGGAAGGGGCGTGTTCTCACAGCGAAAGGGAGAGGTCCTAAAGGGCAGGAGGGGAAGTGTGCTTACAGAGGAAGGGACCCCCCCCATAACTTGAGCGAGAGGCTGAAAGGGTCAACGGAAAGGTGCTATATAAGGACCTCTCTTCGGACCGTCTCCCTTGGAGGGGGAGGGGGAGGGGGGGGTCTGCTGGGGTCTCTTCTTCCCCCCCCCGGCGTGTAGCTGACCGCCCGGAGGAAGGAATTGGAGTGAGGCCTTGGCGCTGAGGGGCGAGGGCGTGTGGCTGGGGTGGGTGCTCGTGTCGGCGCTGCTCTTGCGGGGGCTGGTACGTAGTTGAAGGCGAGACCCGGGCGAGCCACCGGTGCCCTCCCCGACCGCCGCCGCCGCTCCCCCCGCCGAGCCGTTCAAGTCCCTTCCCCGGCCACCGCCGCTCAAAGGCCCGGTGCCGCCCGGGGGGGCCCAGGGGCGGGCCTCCAGACTGTCGCGGCTTCGGCTTGCGGAGGTTCAGGTTGGCAGTGGGGGCAGGGCGGCCGGGGTCGTCATGCGACGCGCGTGGGCAGGCGGGGCGTGATGACGGGCGGGCGTTGGAGGGAGGACGAGGACGAGGAGAGGGCCGTGGGGCATGTTGATGGACAGTCCTCCATGCGGACCCACACGCTGTCTTCCTCTGCTGCTCCTTTGGGCCTGCCCGTGCCCCCCCGCCCCGCGCCCTCCTGAGTTCCCCTCGCGAGCACGAGAGGAGCGGAGAGCAGGGAGGAGGCACGAAGCTGGCCGGCGCGCTTAGGGGCCGACGCGAGGAGGGAGGAGCCGTGCTGGCCCCCTCCCCTGCGCCCTCCTCCCCCCCTCCGCCGCCCCCCTCCCTCTTCCAGGTGCCAGTGCGGGCTAGGGGCGCGACGGGGAGGGGCTCTCCGAAGTGGGAGCGGTTGGCTTCTGGTTGTTGTCAGGGAGGAGGAGGAGAGGAGGAGGAGACGGTTTGGAGCGGCTCGAGGGGGCCGGCCGCGCCGAGGACCGACGAGCTCGCGGGGTCACGCCGGGCGGGTGCCTCCCTCCGGACGCATTCCTCCCGGGGGCGCGAGCTGAGCCTCCTTGATGAAGGTGGACTGAGCGGACGGGGCGGGGCGCTCGCGCCTCGCCCGGCCGGCGCCGCGCCCCCGCCCACGGCGGCCCCCCGCCGTGTTGGACTTCCTGATGGCGGGCCCGGGGGGCGGAGGGGCCTGCTTGGCCGGTCGCCCCAGGCGACGGCAGGGAGGCGGGGTGGGGGCACGCTCCGAGGGACTTGGTGACGAGGCGGGGACGAGGAAGGAGGCGAGGGGGGGGGCGTCTGGAGGGGTTGGAGTCCGAGAGCCGGAGCGGAGGGACGACGCCCCCGGCCCGCCCCACCTCCCCGGCTCCGCCCTCCTGCCGGAGGAGGTCTTAGTGCCTCGAGGCGCGCGGGGGAGGCCCGGCGCCGGGCCTTGAGGGCCCGGCCCTTTCGGGGAGGGTGGCCATCGCCGAGGGGGGTGTGTCTGACGTGGAGCGTGGCCGCGCTGGCCGCGTCGTCTAGGGGCCGGGGCGGGAGGCAGGGGGGAGAGCCGGGTCTGACTGGGGCAGAGGTGCGGGGGCGGCGGGTGGCGTTCGTACTGGGAGGGCGCGGCCGGCCCAGTTCAGCAGGACTCGGTACACTTCTTCCCGCCTTCGAGCCGTACTGCGCTCCTCCTCCTCCGCTCCTTTCTCTCCAGGGTGCTGCGCTCCCCCGGCCGAGCACGCGAGCCCCGCCCCTCGGGCCCGCGCCCGCGTTCCTGTCTGCTCCCGGGGGCGGCTTCCTTCCGGACCCTCTCATCCTCTGCCTCTTCCCCTCCTCCCCTTTGCTGCTCCTGCTCTCCTCCTCCTCCTCTTCCTCCTCCAGCTCCTCTCTCGCCGGCCCCGCCCCTCCCCGCCCCCCCCAGCGGCCCCTCCTCCAGCAGCGGCGCCTTGGCGCGGCCGCGAGCGCGCGGTGAGGGCAGCCCCAGGGAGAGGGAGAGGCGGAGCGCAGCGACAGCACCGAGTCAGAGCTTCCCTCTATCCGAGAGTCCGGCGGCCGGCTCGGCCCCCGCCGCCTGGTTCAGGCTGCTGACCACGATTGCCCCCTCCTGGAGGGGCCTTCCGTCGAACGCCTCCTCCTTTCCTCCTTCACCGCCGCCCTCCTCCTCCGCCTCCTCCTGCTGCCTCCTGCGGGGCGGGGGCGCGGCGCGGGCGCGCGGCGGGCTGCGCCGGGTGCTTCCTCTTGGCATGGCGGAGCTGATGCACTTCCAGCAGCAGTCGTCCTCCGGTCGATGACTGAGGGAGCTGAGGACGAGTTGCGGGAGAAGCACGACGGCGTGTCCTCCACGTTGAAGGCCCGGGGGGCGTAGCCCACCCGGCCCGGCGGCACCGGCTGGCCGCTAGGAGGCGGGGCTTGTGCGTGCCCCTGAGTGGCGGCGGCGGCGGCGGGGGGGGCCGGCGGCGGGGCAGGCTTCGCCGGGGGCTCCTGGCGGCCTGGCGCGGCGAGGGCGGGGCTGGCGACGTTGTTGTTTTCTCCTGGTCCATTGATGTCCTCAGGAGCCTGAGGGAGGAGTTGCGCGAGAAGCAGACGGGCGTGTCCTCCACGGCGAAGCGCAGCTGCGCTGGCGTCGTGCGGCTGGCGGGGGCTCCGCACTCTGCCTGCGGGAGCTACCGGCGCCGCGGGCGGCGCCGGCTTCTGCTGCTGCGGGGGCTTGTGCTGCGGCGCCTCCGGACGCTCGGCCGGCCGCCTCCGGTCTCCCCGTCGCCCTCCTCCTCCTCGTCAAAGTCCAGCGAGCGAGGGAGTACGTGCGGGAAGAAGCGACAGGGCGTGCCCTCGATGGGCGTGTAGTCGGGTGCCGGCGAGTTCGTAGGCGAAGCGCCGCCCGCTGGCCGGCCCCGCCCCTGTGCAGAGAGGGGGCATGGGGCCGGCGCTGCGCCGCCCATGGGCTTGACGGGGAGGTGCGCTTAGGGGCGGAAGCTCCGACTACGCGCTGCGCAGCCGCAGAGGCCGCCGTTGGCGGCGCAGGGGCGTGCCGTCGGCGGGCCGGGGGGCGTGGCGCTGAGGCTGAGGAGGTTGCGATTGGGGGCGGAGGCTTGGGCATGGACGGTCACTGATGCCACTCGCCGGATTGTTCCCGCTCCTCCTCGTTCGTCCGGACCTCCCTCCGCCGGCCTTTTCACTTCCTGCTCTTCCTGCCCGGGTCACGGGGCGACGGGGGGGCGCGGCGCCCTTGAGGATTTCCGTGGGCGACCTCGGTGGCGCGAGAGTTATGCGTGAAGGTCGCTCAGCGAGTGCGTGGAGAGTCAGCGGCGAGTCTTCCACGCAGTAACAAGGGGGTCTCCTCCTCAGGGGGCGGGCTGTGCTGCTGTGGGGTGAGCTTGTCACACGCGGCAGGAAGGCTGGAGCCTTCGGCCGCCGCGGCCATGAGCGGACACGGGCCGCGCGGCCGTCGGCCCCTCGCCGCCGCGGGGGCCGGGGGAGGGCGGGGCGCCGTCTTGTCGCCGCGGCCTTCTAAATCGGCCGGCGTGAACGACGCGGTGGGCATGGCCAAGTGATGCCACGCCTCCAGGATGGAGATGTCGTCGTCGTCGTCGTCCCCGACGACCGTGTCCATGTCGTCGCCGCCGCCGCCGCCGCCGCCGGACGCGCTCTGCGGCCCTCGGTCCGGGGCCGAGGTCGCCATGGCGACGGGGGGCGAGCGGCCCTGCCCGAGGCTCGGGGCCTCCGGCTGGCGGGGGATGAAGGGCTCGTCCACGCTGAGCGCGCTCAGGCTGGAGGCGCGCGAGAAGCCGTGCGGCGTGCTCTCGGTGGCAAAGTGCAGCAGGAAGTCCTCCTCCTCCTCCTCCCGGTTGCCGCCGCTGGCCGGGCCGCGGGCGCCGCCGTGGCCCGCTGGCCCCGCCAGCAGGAGGCGGAGGCCCTGCAGGTCGAGGCAGGGGGGGCTTCAGGGAGGCGGGACGGGCTGCGGAGGAGGGTCTGGTTGCGGACGGGGCATTGTCTGGCCGGGGCTGCTCGGCAGGTCGCTGGGGCTCACCGCCAGTGGCCCCGCCGCTGGCGGGGCTCGCTGGGTGTGCGAGGAAGTTGATGATGGAGGGCGAGCCGAAGCTGTCCAAGGGAGCTGAGGGAGGTTGCAGCGGGAGAACATCAGGGCGTCTCCAGCGCCGACCGCCAGCCGCCGACGACGGCGCCGACGACGGCGCCACCGGGGGAGGGGTCTTGGGCGCCGTCGGGGCCTGCGGCTGCTGCTGCTGGTGGTGATGGTGGTTGCCGTGGTGGTGGTGCATCGGCTGGTTGCCGTGGTGATGCTGTGGGTACGCGGTGGGCGCGCGCCGGGACAGCTGGCGCTGGCCCGGGGCGTCGGGGGACAGGCCGTCCGAGGGGCCGGCGGTCATGGCCTGGGGGCCGTCCCGCTCCTCCTTCTGCCCCGCGGGGAGCGTGGGGTAGTGGCCCTGGCCCCGGCCCCCCGCCCGGCGCCGCCCGCTGCGCCCGTCGTCCTCGTCGCCCGACGACAGCGAGGACAGAGAGCTGCCCCGCGAGAAGCAGATGGGCGTGTCCTCCACGCAGTAGGTCAGGGGCATGTCCTGGTTGACCCCGCCCCCAGGGGCCTTGGCGGGGAGGGGCTTCTGGCCGCCGGCGCTGCTCTTACAGGAAGAGGCGGCGGGGGAGGCGCCAGGGGAGGCGTGGCCGCCGTACTTGATGCTGTAGTCGATGGGCTCCTGCTCGTGGCGGTGCGGGGGGCGCTCGCCCTCGCCAAAGTCGTCCCCGTCGCCGCGGTGCGGCGGGCGGGGGTGCTGGCCGTCGGCGCGGCTCCCGGCCCGGTAGGCCGCCGGGTAGGGCCGCCGGCGGTCCTCCCGCCGGCCCGCCCCCTCCTCGGCCCCCTCCTCCTCCTCGTCCTTCGCCCGCTCCCGGCCGCGCGACTGGCCGGGGGCGGGGGCGGGGCTCTGGCGCCCGGAGTGCAGCTGCTCGTCAGAGTACTTGAGGCTGTAGTTTGATGGGCGCTTGTCCCGGCTCGGCGCTCGGGCGGGCGTCCGCCATGCTGTTGGCGCTGTGGATCTTGTGGGCCAGGTCGGCCCGGGTTAGCCGCCGGGTACGTCCGCCCCCTCCTCCTCCTCCTCTTTCCCTCCTCCTCCTGCTTCCTTCTCCTCCTCCTCCTCCTCCTCCTGGCGGGCCGGCCAGGAGGCGCTCCTCCTCCAGGAGCCGCTCCTCCTCCGCGCGCCGTAGGCCGTCGGCGCTGCCCACGTGTGTGCAGGCTGTCGGCTGGAGGCCGCCGGCCACGCCAGGGCGGGGGGCGGGCGGGGCGCGGGGCGACGACAGGACGGGCGTTATTGGCGTAGGGCGAGCGCGCCCGCCGCCGCCGCCGCCGCCCTCCTCCTCGCCTTGTGGCGCGGCCCCCCGGCCCCCGCGGCCCGGCGCCTGCTGCTGCAGGTGGAGGTGCTGCGCGGCCGACGGCGAGGGCTGGGGGTGGCGGCGGTGGTGGTGGGCGGGGCCCAGGTTCTCTCATGCCCGTCGAAGGTCTCCGAGAGCTGCTGCCGCTGCGCGTCCAGCTCCTCGATCAGCGCCTTGTGCTTGCGGGCGTGCAGCGAGGGCGTGGCCGCCAGGTCGCCGCCGGGCCCGGCCCCGCCCACGGCGGCGGCGGCCGAGGCGTACTTGGCGGGCCGGTTGGCCAGCAGGTTGCGCAGGGCGGCGGCGCTGCCCATGGCGATCATCTTGTGGCGGGAGTGCACCAGGTTGCGCAGCATGGCCACGGCGCCCATCTCCCACAGGGCCTCCTGGTCGCGGGGGTCGCGGGCCGACAGGTTCCAGAGGGTGCCGCAGGCGTTGGACACCACCGTCAGGCTGGGGGAGCGCAGGTGCTGCAGCAGGGTCGCCAGGCAACCGTTGTCACGGAGCACTTGTCTACAGGAGATGGGGCAGGATTGTGTATCAGGGCTGTTAAAATTGGCGCCGTGATAAAGCTATCCTATTTTAATTTGAGCAAAACAAATGGATCAAATCGGTGTCCGTAAGTTTCATATTCAACCCACACTGAGAGAGGCAATAAAAATCCATCAAGATCACTGTCGCTATTTCTTTAATTTGGTATTAATGATCTCATTCCATTAGATAATCTCATTGAACTTCAATTGGAATGGATTTAAAATATAATTAAAAATATGTGATTAATCAAGAGTCAACCCACCAAATGATGCGATTAATCGCGATTACAAAGTGTAATTGTTCGACAGTCCTGATTACGATGCAGTCGTTAGTGCTGACCTGTAGGCCTGGTTGGTGGCCACCAGACTGGAAACGTTGCGCAGGATACCGCCGGAGCGCTCCTCCACCACGGCTTAGCGCGGCGCTCGCTGGTCCCCGCTGAGCTAGCGCCCGGGCTAAGAAGCCCAGCGCGCCGCCAACAGCAACAGAGCTCGGCCTTGTTGTCGCTGCAGTGAGCCGAGAGGTTCCAGAGCGCGCGCTCAGTACCAGACTTTCAGGGTGGACCTCCTGGAGCCACACAGAGCCATGACCTCGTTACGTTACGCAGAAACAACACTGTTATTGTTAGCGTTCATCTATCCCTTATTGCTTGCCACTAAAACATTTCTAATCAACTCCTATATACTTTATTCAAGGAACAATAATTCAAACTTGATATAATTTTGCCCCCGTCATCTATCGCTGACTTTTTGCACACAAAGAAGTCTGCAGAAAACGAGATATGGGGTAAGCCTACTCTTTTCTGGTTTAGTGAACTCTCATTGATTCCATTCAGGGGACGTCATTGTGAACGAAAGCCCGCCCAAATGTTTTGATGGCAGAGTGTGCAGAATAGGAGGAGGGGGGGGGGGGCTCGTCTGCCTGTCTATCAGTCTGTGTGTGTGGTATATGTACGTATATATATACACGTGGGTCGGTTTTAGCTTCAGGGAGTAGAGTTGTCTTGTAACCTAAAGGTTGCTAGTTCAATCCCCAGCTCCTCCTAGCTGAGTGCTGATGTGTCCCTGAGCAAGACACTTAACCCTAACTGCTCCTGACGAGCTGGCTGTCGTCTTGCATGGTTGACTCGGCCGTCGGTGTGTTCAATGTGTGTATTAACCGATGTAAGTTCGCTTTGGATAATAGCGTCTTAAATGCCCTAAATGTAATTTGTATATAGGAGTATTCAGTAGTTGTATATTAGTGTACTATAGTATGTGGTATTCAGTAAATGTATATTTGATTTAATAGTACACGTTATATAAAGAATTATAATTGTGGGTATATTAGTAGGGATTCAGTATTGTACATTGATTATAGTGTGTGCTATGCAGTAGTATTATATAGATGACTACAGTATGTATAGAGTAGCATTCAGTACCTTCTGTACATGCAGTCCCGCAGGACATTGAGTGCGGCCACGCTGCCGCACCTCACGTAGCGTCTTCTTTGCTGCTAGCGTCTCGCGCGCCACCGACAGGTTGCGCCAGTACACTAGCCACCACCCTAGCAACAGGGAGGCAATACGCTTCTATGAGCATGTGTACATAATCGCCATACTGCCACATGTTGCATTAACTCAACCTAAAGATTGGTTATAAAAAGGGACCACAACCATGTCATTTAAGTAATTCCAGGCTTATCGCTTAACATCAAGCTAAACTACACATTTAAGCTAAGCTAAGCATTCTAGCTAGGCTAAGCATCAATCAAGGCTTACATTTGAGGTAGTCCAAGCATCAAGATCAGCTAAACGTCAGTGAAATGCTAAGCATTAGAGAAAGAACACAGCCTAAAACACTTTGATATCATCATAAAAAGTATTTTTTGGGGACGGATAATGTACCCCCGTGTTACATTTGCGTTTCATAACAATGTCAATTATTTTCATTCCTTCAAAGCTGGCTCAGCATCAAGGGAGGCTAAATGCTCCGCCAACTGCACGTCGAGCTAGCTTAAACATTCAGCTCGGCCCATACCTGCTGCAGGTCTTCGCTGTCAGACTTGATGACTGGGCCCCATCGTCGCTCTCATGCAGCCTTTCATGGAGCACAGCGTGGCCTTATGGGTAAAAAACACATCCGAATTATTCGACAAAATCATACATAAACACAAGCATACAAAAAAAACGACCAAGAGCGTGGCTCCACCTTGTTCCGACGTACCCCGAAGGTGAGGTTGGTGAGCGCCCATGCCGGCGTAGCGCCGCAGGGTGATGCTCTGGTGTGTCGGCGGTCAGACCGTTACAGCTCCACAGTCAGCCTGCAGCAGCTCGCCCGCTATGGCCTGCAGGACCGCCTGGGGAGACAGGGAGGAGCACCGGACAGGACGGTAAGAACAACCAAGACAGGACGGTAAGAACACAAGACAGGACGGTAAGAAACACCAAGACAGGACGGTAGAACACAAGACAGGACGGTAAGAACACAAGCACAGGACGGTAAGCTTCACAGTCCGCCTGCTGGCGGCTCCAACACCGCCTGTTGACAACCTGCTGGGGTTTATAACAATGACGTTTCTTCTTTTAAAACTTTTATAGGACCCCAAACAATAGTTTACTTTTACAGGCAGAGGTCCAAAATGGGGACAATGAAGCAATGAACAAGTACAAGCCATCTATGTCGCCCTAAAGCCCCTGCCCACTAGGCCCTTATCCGCTGCAAGGAAACACAGCGGATAACAACATATCTTCAGACTCAGTCGGGGTGAGGGGGGGCCAATACAGTTAAAAATAAAACCTTTGCAGTGACGGCTGCAGTGATGAACTAGATTGGGATGTTTATTTGATTTTCTTTGCATTGACTGTCAATCAACGCCGCTCAGATGACTATTAAGCCTCAGCAAAAGCACACACACACACACATGAAGTTAGACACAGAGGAAATCACACAGACAGTCAGCGAGAAAGAGAATAAGACAAATACAAACAGGAAGTCAGGACAGGAAGTCCATCTCACCCAGTTCGTTCATGGCGTTGTCGGTGCTCTTCGTCGAACGAGAGCTTTCATGAGAACGCAGACGGCCGGGCAGATCTGGTGTTCCCCTGGCGACGGGGACTGGTACCCCCGGAAGAGAAATCATCAATATATATTACCATGAAACCGGAAGATACATCCTATTTATATACATGCATTAAGACAAATCCTATCCATCACCACAAGAAGTGACATCAACTATATCCCACATTTTACAATTTATAGAAATGTTATAAACTATGAGCCGAGCGGAGCACCAAGCTATCGGACAACAGCTAGCAGTTCAAACTCAGGAATTATTAGATTGCAGTAAGCCTTGAAAAGCTATAAGACAGCTGGCTAGCAACTACAGATTCCGTCTGAGCGAGTATAGGTGCTAACCTTTCAGGGAAAAGCTACAGATGCTATCGATAAGCTTACCCTACACGGGGTTAAGATACAGATGCCATTCTGAGCTATCGATAAGCTCCCCTACACAGGAAAAGCTAGAGATGCTATCTGAGCTATCGATAAGCTACCCTACACGGGGTAAGCTACAGATGCTATCTGAGCTATCGATAAGCTATCCTACACGGGGTAAGCTACAGATGCCATCTACGCACCAGGGTTCTTGTCGGGCTGGGTCCCGGCCTGGTGCTCCTCCTGCCAGGCCCAGCAAGCCTCGCAGTAGACCCGGACCTGCTCCAGGAGGTGCAGCACGCGGGCCTCTCGGCGGGCCCGCTTGTCGTCCGGCCGGCTGTGGACGATGTTGTGGAGCGCGGCGCTGGCCCGGGCCCTGGCCTCCTTACTGCCCCGGGAGTTACCTGCTCACAGGACACAGGTCATACTATTAACACCACTATATGCAGCGGATTTACAGCCAGCGGCAACTTAAGACGACGGAGAGTTATGCCGCGTTTCCATAGCAGGGTGCGGTGCGGTACGGATTGCGTTTCCACCGCCAAAAGTGGGCGTGACCCGGACTGAGCCGTACTTGTTTTGCCCTCGTCTTCAGTACTCCTCCGTTGGGGTACTGAGACACCTGAAAGGGTGCCTGAAAATTCGAGCTACACACCCCCTCCATTGATTGGTCATGATGTCACGATGTTTACGTAGCTGCCGCGACGATCGACATCCGGCTGACCATAAAGGGTACTGTTGGCGGTGGAAACGCGACCTCGGAACTGAGCTGGGCTATACCGCCCCCTCCCTACCGGACTGAGGCGAACCGAACCGTACAGCACCCTGCAGTGGAAAACGGCTTTATTAGAAAAGCAAGAAAATTCATTAGAAATCTCCAATGACCAGGAGCTGATGGAGAGGGTTTGATGCAGTAGCAGGGACCTATTTTAACTTGTTGTAGGGTTGTACAGTTACAGTCTGTGTCCGACCACGCCGCCGCGCTGCACCTGGTAACTGCATGTTTTATGCAAAAGTGCATTTCATTTTCAAGTTCACCAGTCCATCCGCCTGTTGGGCCATTCTTAACTGTTCTTGTTTGCAATGACGTTGGACTGTTAGCATGGTCTTGTGCCGGTTGTACAGCTCTACTGATTTTCGGATCACAATGTCAATCTATTTGCCTTATCTCTTCCTCTGATCCTCCGTAATATCGCCGCAAATGAATAACGCTTGGCTACAAATTATCAAGAGAGCGGGAGATTGTTAACAGTGCATATTAGCAACACACAGCTAGGCGAAAGCCATGGTGCGCAGGCATTCACATGAACGTGCATCGCAAAGACCTGGAGCTATTAAGTTAATTCAAAAGACTGTTAACAAAAACAGATTAAGCCGTTATGACTAGGCTTAGTAAAGACCAGTTTAGGCAACCCACTCAAGGACCTCATGAGAACGTAACAAAACTTAACTAAGACCTCAAACAGAACTTCACAGAATCCTGGTGAGACCCAAACAGAACGGTGCTTAACCTTTGGATAAACGTAAGCAAACGGCTATAACCCTTGAACACCAGCTCCCTCACCTAGCAGTAGGGAGTCCTTGTCGCTGCCGTGCAGCAGCTGGATGAGAAGGGGCAGGCAGCCCGACTGGCGCATGGCGATGCAGGAGTCCTGCGAGCTGGACATGGCCAGCAGGGTGCGGGACATGTCGTCCTTGTCATGCGTTCCTAGCATGGACAGCAGGCTGTACACCATCTCCACCTGTCAGGACAGCTAGCAGTTAGCACTGAGCACTACCAGACAGCAGCTAGAAATGAGCATTGGAAAAGCTGTCGGACAACAGCTAGCAGTTCAAACTCAGAGGCTATCAGACAACAGCTAAAAGTAAGCAGTGGAAAGCTATCAGACAACAGCTGGCTAGCAGGCTAACAGAGAGAGGCCACAGTTTCTGTCTGAGCTAGTGAAGGTACTAACCTTTCAGGGTTAAGCTACAGATGCTATCTGAGCTATCGATAAGCTACCACGGGATAAGCTATAGATGTTATCTGACCTAGTAGAGAAGCTAGTCTACGCAGAGATAAGTTACAGATCCTGTCTGAGTTAGTGGATGGGCTAACCCTAAATAGGATAAGCCACAGGTGATATCTGAGCAATTAGAGAAGCTTAGTTTACGTAACCTACTGGTACTATAGTACAGAAGCTAACCCTATAGTAATAAGCTACAGTTATAAGATACAGATGCTCTCTGAGCTGTAATAGAATCTAACCCTAGGGGATTAAGCTATAGAGAGCTCACCTTGGTCCCCAGGTGACTGGTGAGTCTGCGAGGGATGGAGTATCCCCCAGTGGAGGACGCCTCACTGGTAGAGTCCTGCTCACACACCTGGCACACACACACAGATGGGATGAGGAGAGTGAGTGAGTGGGTCAGTGAGTGAGTGAGTGAGTGAGTGGGTCAGTGAGTGAGTGAGTGAGTGAGTGGGTCAGTGAGTGAGTGAGTGAGTGGGTCAGTGAGTGAGTGAGTGAGTGAGTGGGTCAGTGAGTGAGTGAGTGAGTGAGTGAGTGGGTCAGTGAGTGAGTAAGTGAGGGTCTGTCTGTACCTGTGTATTATTTGCAGCGTTGCTGCTGTCTGCACACACCTGGACGCCCTCAGCCTGGAGAAGGGACAGAGTGAGAGAGTTAATGAATGTGGTCATTATAAATATAAAAAACACCTCCCTTTCAGCGAGGAGATATATAATATCTGTGATCCCGTTTTATACATTTTGCGGCGGCAGCCAGGCGCAAAGGATGAGCAACTACAGTAGCAACAGGACGTCATTCACTCAACGTCATGACGACCAAATAAACAACAGCATGAGTACAGAACTGTCTCCTCAAGCAGAGGCACCGACGGGGCAGAGAGGAATGAGTGGCCGGGGAAAATCAAGAAGGTCGATCCAAGATATGGATGGGTATGCGATAATCTGATGTGACAAGCGTTAAATGGCCGTGGTATTGCGGTGATGCCGTTATCTCCATCCTTATTGCGCCTGCTACACTTTAACTTCGCCATATCGCGGCCAGCAGGTCTGATCGTCTGATTATTGCAAGAATCAAATTATTTTACATGTTTAGTTTTCGTTGCAAAAAACCCCCCCCAGTGTATGCGGAAACGACTCCATTCAGGCAGTGCAATGTTACTGGAGGAAGTACTGAGTGAGTTGAAGAACGAGTCCATACAGTGGAGCAGAACAGCTTTTTCAGTCAGGTTATGGTCAAGTCAGCTTCACTTTAGTATAGGTTTACAATTATTTTTACTTTTTATGTACTTTTTATGTTTTTAAGAACATTAATTCCGTGTTCTTCCTATAATGACATGGCTCTGAGTGAATGCGTTTCATTTATTTCGATCGAGGAAAACGTTATAGCTTGCTGCTACGGCCGGCACTGCCTTTCATACACAGTTCCAGGTAAATGACTGGTATAACCTTTTAGGCTCCGCTAGTGATTTTACACACATGCAGCAACGTTCTAGAACAATTTCGTCGAGCACTGTTTCACACATGGCAAAGCAATGATGATGATGATGATGGCGTGGATGCTCATGGTCACCATTCGCCGTGAAACCCGCAGACCGGGAAGATCTTGCTTACTTTGGAATCTGTCCTGTATTGATATTGTCATCTCATCACCCGGACAGTGTTGACGCGTTACCACAAACTGTAATGGATTAAAAATACGTCGTCCGCAGTCTTGTGATTGTTTTTTCCCGCTCCACGCTTTAGCGTCTTACATCACAAGGACCTAACCGTTTACGTTCCTCTCCCAGCAATGTTACTGCGTTCATTCACAACACGCAACACCGGCTGTGACCCTGGGTTATGCTCCGGAGCGGGTAAATTGTCAGAACATTGATCTCTGTTACCGTTCCGTATAACTCCATGCAGGGATTGTTCCAGAATAACGGGAAAAGCTACAGATGCTATAATAATGATATATATTGATATATATATAATGAATGATAATGAGTGAAACGGCCAGCTGCTCAAGCAGTGTTGACTAAATCAAAATAAAAATTATGCAAAACATAGTCCTAATAAATAACAACATTCAAATATGAAAACAGCATTCAAATATTAGATCTACCCCCCCCCCCCCATCAAACCATTAGCATGGCCTCCAGGCTGGGTGTGTGTTTTCATGCATGTGGAGCTATCCATAATGTTGCATTGATGCATCTTCTGGTTGAATTCGCCACTTGGCCCATTTTCTCCCCAGATTCTATTTAATAGGCCTAAACGTATGTATGTGCGCGCGTGTAATTCATGTGGATAATGCACACCTTGCCTTCGGAGGGGGGATATTTATAAATCTATAGTGATTAGAAATACAATAAAGTGTATCTATGCATCTATAAATCAGAGGTACGTATGCGTGTTGATTTTCTCCGATTCATCTGATGGACTCGGCGTGTGGGCTGCTGAGGACCAAAGGAGGAGCCATGGGGAGTAGGAGGCACTTTGATGGTCCAGCAGCAGTACGGCCCGTGCCCAATGGGCCCGTTTTGAACCAGCAGGGCTCCAGTGTATACAACAGAGATCATGGGTACCTTGTCTTCAGCATGCAGCAGCCTCTGTCCTCCTCTCAGGAGGTCCTTCTCAATGCCCTGGATACGAGACAGCCGGGCCTACGCACACGCACACAGACACACAGACACACAGACACACAGACACACACACACACACACACACACACACACACACACACACACACACAGTGTTACCAGTGCCCGTCGCCCCGTGCCTTGGCAGGAGGCCAGCTGCTACTTCATACTCCATATGTGTATAATATAAATAATAGTGTGTGTGTATCTATATAGTATACCAGAGCTCGTCGCTCCATGTCCTGGCAGGAGCCAAGCTGTTCCTCCATTGCTCCTCTCAGCTGTCGGGCCTCAAACTCCAGCTGACGTCTCGTCATGTCTGTCTGCAGAGAGAACTACACACACAGGTAGAGAGACAGGCAGGGAGGTTAGAGACAGACAGGTAAAGATCGACAGACATGCAGATTAGAGATAAACGGGTAGTTAAGACGAAGACAGGATAGCTGCTAGAACAGGTTAAGATTGACAGACGGTATTCTCTCAAGAGACTTCACTCTCCGACGTACCAAAATGAATGTTGTCAGAGCGAGACAGACTGTTGATGAGTTAATCATGTTTACGTTGTCAGAGCGAGACAGACTGTTGATGAGTTAATCATATTTACGTTGTCAGAGAGAGACAGACTGTTGATGAGTTAATCATGTTTACGTTGTCAGAGAGAGAGACAGACTGTTGATGAGTTAATCATATTTACGTTGTCAGAGAGAGACAGACTGTTGATGAGTTAATCATATTTACGTTGTCAGAGAGAGAGACAGACTGTTGATGAGTTAATCATATTTACGTTGTCAGAGAGAGAGACAGACTGTTGATGAGTTAATCATATTTACGTTGTCAGAGAGAGGGAGACTGTCGATGCGCTTAGTCAGGTTCTGGAGCTGGCCATAGTACCACTCCTTCTCCTTCTCCTCCTTGTCTAGTTCAGCCAATAGGAGGGACCTGGGGGGGGGGGGGGGACCACGAGATGCAGAGTGGGTAATGCTTGGTTAACGGTAATGTTACAAAACAAACCAACCTCATGGTCTTTAAGGTCAACGGTTCCATTTCCATAGATCCGCTGTCTGAGTCTGTACCTCTCATGCTTCAGCTGCTCCAGGTAGCCGGCAGGGGTCTGGTTAGCATCGCCGGGAGGGGAGAGCGTGGTGGGGGCCGGGGGCGGAGGGGCCCCTCTCTTGGGGTAGGAGGAGCCGTGGGGCCCCTGGCTGAGTGGGGACTGGGTGGCAGCAGCCGGGGACGCTGCAGGCTTGTTAGCGCGTAGCTTCACAGGCACTAGGCTAGCGGGCTCGATGCTCATCTCTAGGGAGGGGCAGAACAACAGAGTTATGAACACATGAACACATGAATAGAGGTGGTGGAGACATGAACACATGAATAGAGGTGGTGGAGACATGAACACATGACCAGAGGTGGTGGAGACATGAACACATGAATAGAGGTGGTGGAGACATGAACACATGACCAGAGGTGGTGGAGACATGAACACATGACCAGAGGTGGTGGAGACATGAACACATGAATAGAGGTGAAGCATGTGACTATGTTATTCTGCGTGTGTCAGCTTGGGTCACCTTTCATTCGTTCCATAAAGTCCAG
>OLKM01005462.1:0-17063 GCA_900291075.1 Melanogrammus aeglefinus | reverse complement strand
TGGGTCTTTTCATCAGAATATCTTGAAAAACGTCCACCAGCAGACATATTGCGCTATATCTGCCAGACAAGACGTGGGGCCTGGCCGCAAAAGCCGACGAAATTGCTGCTTATTGGGTCCATCTTCGGCCGAAATATTCCCGGCTGGCATACGATAAGATTCGGAATGCATCCCATGGCTAGATATCTTACATTAAGCTAAATGTCTTAAAAAATGAGAGCATTGCTGTGGTTGGGTGCATGTATATTTTTCAATGGTTAGTAATGTACCTTAAGCACACAAGAAAAATGTCGCTGGAACCCACAGAGGAAAATTCAGAAGGGAATTCCTTCTGATTAGGCCATTCTATTCTGTAAATTGATGTATTGCATTTTAACATTGGCACCACATGCTTCAAAACTGTCTAATTTTTCCTTGATGTGGTATTATTTACACATCAGGCAATGCAGATCAGCAGCCATGCGTTCATAAATCCCATGAAAGGGAATACCGCATTGTAAAAGCCTCAGATGGATGAAAATTGTTTCTAACACACAGCACTTATCTTATTTAACATTTAAGAGCTAAAACATTTCAGCTAGATCAATTGACTTACGTGAGGTAAATGGAGCAGAGGATCACAATTGGGAGGGAGGGAGCCACGTTGGGTGGCTAAAGCATGGAGGTCAAAGGCAATAAAAATGTCCTTTCCTGTAGAAATTCCACACAATCCTCAACAATTCATCAACAATGCTACAAATGGAAAAGCATAAAAACATATGGTGGAGATGCGCTAATTGTGTAAGTTGCCTCACATTATTGGCAAGATAGCCTCCAACATCTACACAACCTATAAATCAAGTCTCAAAACACACCCTGCCTATTAGCCGGATCTTCTGACCAAGACTGAGGCCAACCGGCATTTTCCTACCTGTTGATGTAGTTTTACACACAGTGTCAAACAATAACATTCCAATAATGGGGTTTATCAAAACATAGGCCTTCACAATAACATTGGAAAGTTGGTAAATAGGCCTAATGTCACAATTTCCTAGCTTCGGAACGCGTAAGTAGGGTTAATTGCCACTTCCGGTCGCGTCCCAGCAGCAACAACAACAATGCATCGCTCCGTTCGCAGAGTGCGGCTTTGTTAGTGTAACCGTGTTTGCTTCTAATCAGCACGTAGACAGCCATAGCCTAAGCTTCCACGCTTTCCCGAAAGGACGAAATAACCTCCGCAACAGATTGGGTGAGATTAATAAGGAAGGGATGAGGGCCTTCATTTTAATTATTCAGGCACGGCCAGCACTACGTTTGCAGTTTGCATTTCGATCAGGAGAGCAATCCTACGTCTCGAAAGTGTTCGGAAGAGACTTATAGCCAATGCTACACCCAACAACCGGTTTTCCTGGAAATAACTGGGGGGCAGGATCGGCCGTCGCGCCAGTCAGTTTTTGACCGTGTTTAACCAACCCTAGCGAGTAGTGGAACTGGCGCTACAAGCTTGGTGCTGAGTCAAACTGCGGTGGAAGAGTATGAACACTCTGCCTGCCGAGGACATGGACACGTCGATGATCACGAGCCGCCTCAGACCATAACTAGCGCGCGTGGGAGTTGTGGCTTGATGCTGCTAGCTGCTGCTGCTGACAAAAATTAGCTACTGGAAAGCTAAAGTGGAGAGCTTTAGGAAAGCCAACTGAGGGACCTGACCTGTAGCATTTACGCATGAACAGGTAGCTCAGTGCGACTGACGACGAATTCCGATTACCTAGCAAACGCACGCTTTCCCGTCTGAGAGAGTGTTTTGGCATTTTGGAAATCGGTAGGCCCGCCTCAAGCTTCCAGGTTTAGTCTAGCTGGAGTAGAGCCCCAGAGGTCACTGTATGTCATGGGAACATGGAGAAGCCAAGCCCCTAACAAGGAGACTGCCAACTTGTATTTAATGAACATCCTTTCTCTAACTGCTGTCGCGTAGCTTTGGGATGAAGGAAAAGGTGGATAGCAGAGCATATTGTGGTATCAGCACCACGCGACTGTGAGCAGAGTCATCAGTCACATTGGACCAACTTACCTGTTTCCTTTGTCTTGGGTCAGTGCCAATTTTGATGACTAAGGGAACGAGTTGCAGGCAAACATGCCATCAAAGTTTGCCCAGTAACTGTCCCTAACCTGCGAGTTAATTCTAGAACTGCACAGAAAATCAGGTGTGAGGCACGCCTCATCACTCACCTCCAATCAGAAAACATTCTCCCACTACAAAAATACCAACACTGTCAAAGGTCTAATTGGCATTGCGCTCATGTGGAGTTTATGCACCTTCATTTCAAAGCTGTAGCACTGTTCCATATCAGACAGAGAAATCACAACAGGCACGTCAGGAATCCACTCTGGTCTGCTTCAGCCAGAGATGCATGCATGGCTGACAAAGGCTTTGCGTCATCGAAAAGATGCTAATCGAAGTTGGGAGGCCACCCTCATAATTGCCCACCATTTAAAAGAGGCCCGCCAGGTTCAACCAGAGAGGACAACCCGAAAAAAACCGAATAAATCGCGCGACTTAGAATCTTGGTGAGAGGGCCATCAGAAGGTCAAAGAATATCACAATCTTGGACACGGACAATACCTCTGACTCTTGTCAGGCACCGTCAATTACAGCTGTGGGTAAATTGTTGCTTGATGTTAACTATCAAAGTCGCTTTAGATGTTAAGGGTGATGTACCCGAGTGGTGACACATTAAAACACACCATATGATTATTTTCAAACGTTTATTAATGTCTTTGTTGAAACGAATTGCTAAACAGAAATTAAATGGTTTGGTTGTCCTTTTCAAATGTTTATTAAATGTTCGGTTTCCCAGTTTTTATAAATATACATTTACATTTAAAGATAATTTTACATTTAACAGAAAGAAATGTGTGTGTTACCTTAAACAAATGTTCAGGAATGTTCGTTTCCAATTTTCTTGATTAAAATTTAATTTGAATATATATATGTATATTTACATTTTTACAGGAAGAATAGTTCTGTGTTTACGTTAAAATGTTCAGGAATGTTCGTTTCCAATTCTTTAATTACAATTTAATTTTACATATATACTAGTGCTGTCAGTTAAACGCGTTATTAATTTTGTATTTTTTTTTCTTTGGCTCAAAACAAAGAAGCAGGTTAGCCTGACTGCTATGTTCAAGGCAGTATGTTTGTATGTTCACCGTTTTAATTGCACTATAGGCTTAATTTTTTTGTATCGTCCTGTTTTTGATCAGTTATGTGCTAATGCTGTTATCAATAAAAAAAACATTTGCACAAGGCAAGCCGATGCACCTCTCCATGTTGATAAGAGCATTAAAATGAGAACAATTAATGGGACAAAAAGATCAAGGGATATTTAGCATAGAAAAAAGATTTGCGATTAATCGTGAGTTAACTATGACATTAATGTGATTAATCGCAATTAACTATTTGAAACGCTTGACAGCACTAATATATACATATTTACATTTAACAGACTACTAAATTGTGAGAACACAGTTTACCACATTAACATCAGTGGATTAAGGAAGAAAATATGAGAACAGAGAATCTGCAACAGCAGATATAAACCAAAACATGCCAATCTGCAACAGCAGACATGAAACAAAACATTATCATCTGCAACAGCAGATCTGGAGAAAGAGCATTTTGGAACAAAAATGTACATATATACATTTAACAGAAAGAAATGAAAATGAAATGGGGTGTGTGTGTCCCTCGGCCATATTTACTTGGCATTCAGGAGGTATGTGTCCATGTACGTGTTAAAATAAAAAAGATCTAAATTAACTTTCATCTCATTAATGAATGATTCATCATGCCAAATTATTTCCACTGTCAGGTCATTTTTTGTTGACGTAATGAAATCGCACCACGACAAACCAGTGATGGCCATCTGGCCTTGCACTTGCTGGTAGTATCTGTGGGTGTTTTTAAGTTTGGCCTTACCGTTCACAAACTTCACATGCTTGACCTCTGTTATACTGTCCACATTTGGACATTTGACTTCAGCTAAGCCAAAGGGGGGGGTTGCAGTGGGATCATACACCCTGGCATCAGGGCTAGCCCCGAGGTAAAACGCCTCAGGATGGACAACAAATCCAGAAGGATAGACATTTACATTAGACATGTCACTGTACTGTCGCAACACTGCTGGCTCGAGGTCGAGACCCCTTTTCATGTCAGGTGTTTGCCTTCCCCCCTTTATGATCCTCAGTGCGAGAGCCTGAGCAGAGGACTCCCCTCTCAGAGCAACCACTTCACCAAACCTACTGGAAGTTACACGGGGCAGCCGGACTTCCTTCCACATAGGATTCTCTGACTGCTCCCTTGTGTGCTCTTCAATTAAAGTGGCCAATTCAGAGGTGACTTCTAAAGTCTGAAGGTGATGGAACTGGAGGTATGTGGAAACAAATTGTAGGGGTCGTTCAAATGTATAGCCTAACAAGGGGAGTTGTGGGAATGAGGGGGCTTCTGGGTGCTTCATCATTTCTTTGGATATTTCTGGGGGGCACTGATAGGAAAGAACCGAACCATGAGGGACTGGTCCAAACTTAGAGTCCACTAAGGTAAGGTCGGCTAGGTCACATACAATCTTGCAAATTCCCGGTTGAGGTAGAAGGTCTCGCAGGTCATCTCCGACAGACAGCACCGCAGGGTCAGGAAGGGGTCATACGCACACAAGTAACAGGAAACATTAATCATTAAATATTTTACACATGTCAAATATAATACATAATCTGCAGGTTTTCATATTATGGCCATATTGATATACCGGGAAGGCTGGAATGGCATCTGCAACTAGGCCAGTGGTTCCCAAACTGGGGGTCGCGGAGCACCGTCAGGGGGGTCGCGGAGAGATGGGCCAGTTTGCATATTAAAAAAAAAAAAAAAAAAAAAAAATATATATATATATATATATATACGAATAATTATATGAAACATTATATTAAAATACTGGCGTCAGGAATAGGTTTTTTAATGCACAGCCACTTTGCAGAGAGAAATCCACCTTTGAAAAGAACCCCCTGTAACCCCACCCTTTGATTCTATATTTGTCGGTTTTTCCCGCCATCGAACGTCAGTCTGATAATCGGCCCGCAAGTGATTAATTCAGTGATTCAGTTTTCCTCAGCGACGACCATAATTCTATCTCGTTGATTTCACGATGGAGAAATTTCTCGCACTCGGTCAAAAAAGAAAGGCTGCTGCTGCTACGACGACGCCACCACCCGGCATATCATCGAGGACACCGACCCTAGCCAAGACAAGGAGGTTTGACGATGCTTTCTTGGGACTGGGGTTTACCAGTGTGATGGTGGGAGCTGAGGAGTGGCCGCAGTGCCTTCTCTGCCTGAAGGTGCTAGCGGTCGAAAGTTTAAAACCGAACAAAACTAAAGCGCCACTTGGAGACAACACACCCCCGAACATAAAAACAAGCCGATTGATTTTTTTAGAGAAGAGCCTTTTAAAAGTTCGGGCACAGCGTAGGTCTTTCACGAAATTAGCATCTACAACTGCCAATGCACAGCTCGCCTCGTATAAAATGAGCTACCTGTTAGCACAGGCAAGAGAAGCCTCACACAGATGGCGAGGAGGTGATCCTGCCCGCCGTGATTGAAAATAGTTAGAATCATGGGAGAACGAGGCAACAGTGAACAAATTAGGGCCTGAAAATCAATTCCTCTTGTCAAACAACACCGTCGGCAGGCGTATACACGACATGGCTGAGGACATTGAAGAACAGCTGACTGACCGAGTTTCGTGCTAGCACTTGGTTTATTGATCACGTACATACGTTTCATCGATTCGGGGGACATGAGGAGAGGATCTTCTCTTCTGCAAAGAGCTTGAAAACAAGAGCCACTGCTAACGAACTTTTCCGAATGATTGACACTTATATATACGAGGGGCAAATTTGAAAATGGGAGTGTTTGTGTTGGAGTGTGCACAGATGGGGGCTCAGGCTATGGCTGGGAAGCGCAGTGGACTGCCAAGCGCTCATCAAAGGTGCGTCCCCCAACGTACAATGGACTCAACTGTTATGATTTCACCGCGAAGCGCTTGCATCAAAACAGCTGAGTCCAGACCTGAATGCTGTCATGACCGACGTAATTGCGACGGTCAATTACATCAAGACGCGCCCGGTGAAAGCCAGGCTTTTCGCAGCGCTGTGCGGAGAGATGGGCTCCAAGCACACGGCCGTCCTGTTCCACAGTGATGCGCGATGGCTTTCGCGTGGGAAAGTGTTAAGCCGGGTGTTTGAGTTGAGAGTGGAGATTCGCGTTTTTTTCGAGGAGAAGGGCCATGCCCTTGCGACTAGATACAATGACGAACACTTTCTGTTGGCACTTGCATATCTTAGCGATGTTTTTCAGAAATTGAACGAGTTGAATCTCCAGATGCAAGGACCCAGCACCCACATCCCTCAACTTGCTGCTAAAATGCAGTCCTTTTCGAAGAAACTGGAACTGTGGGGGCAGAGACTGGAGGAGGGACACACAGACTCGTTTCAGAACTTACATGCCTTTCTGGAAACTACAGGATGTCAGAACTCCATTTTGACATGCGTTCAGTCCCACATCTCTGCCCTCCAACTGCATTTTCAAAAATACTTCCCAACAACCGATGCAGTGGCACACTACAAATGGCTAACAGACCCCTTCAGTGGAAGGACACCTGCTCACCTCAGTGTCGCTGAACAGGAGCAGTTCATTGACGTCACTTCAGACATAGGATTAAAACAGCAGTTTAGGGCCAAGTCACTGCCTGCCTTTTGGGTTGGAGTGGAGAAAGACTATCCGTTGCTGGGTGGAAAGGCTGTGTCCATACTTTCTCCCTTTTGCCACTTCTTACCTTTGCGAGGTTAGGCTTTTTCTGCAGTGGCCTCCATCAAGAACAAATACAGGTCAAGGTTGGGCATTTGAAAGTGAACTGAGAGTGGCAATCTCAAAGCTGTCACCAAGATTTCAAAAAACTTTGTGCAGAAAGGCAAGCACACCCAAGTCACTGAAAAAAACAACTTTTCGGGGGCGGGGATTGGGTTAGTATTGTTATATTGTTACTGACCATTGTTGATGCTTTACTATTAATGGTTTTGGGGTGGGCCAGGGAGGAGGTATTGATTTTTTTTTTATTAATTTTTTTTAATATACCGGTATATACATATATTGCTACAAGGTGAAAAATATTATATATGTTCTGGGATGGGTTGTGGGGGTACTGTTTATCATTGACTGTCATGAATAATTTTTTTATTGTTTTATAATAAAACTTAAGCCAAAAGGCTATATTTGCATATTTACATGGCTGTCTCTGAAGATTTATATTATAGTAATAATAACATTATTAAAAATAACAATAATAATAATGGTGATGATTACTACTGCATAATAATAATGATAATTAATAATAATTAACAATAATAATAATAATATGATTTTGAACATTATTATTATGCATAGTAACATAATGGCACTAAGTTGGGGGGGGGGGGGGGTGTGCTGTCGTGCGGGGGGCGGGGGTCGCGAAAACAGTCTCAAGTCCAAAAGGGGGTCCCCTGAAAAAAAGTTTGGGAACCACTGGCCTAGGTCATTGAACGCACCATCAGCTCCCCGCAAGTGACTAAACGAGCTTGTGTGTGTGTGTGTGTGTGTGTGTGTGTGTGTGTGTGTGTGTGTGTGTGTGTGTGTGTGTGTGTGTGTGTGTGTGTGTGTGTGTGTGTTGTGGTGTGTGTCAGACAGCATAATCAAATGCTCTTACAGTACGACGCATGAGATCCAGCATGCACTTTCTGTGTTCAGCACCCCTCTCATGTTCCCTGACTCTGTCTCCACCATGTTTCCAGTCACAAAACCCCCTCACAAAAGCGTGATGTGAAGAAAACATTTTGCATGCAAAGCAGTAAATTTCTCCAGTGGACAGGAAATAAATTATCCAGTTCACGATTAAATAATTTTCCCCATTTTGAAAGCGTTGTAGTGAGAAGCTCATTTGTGAGGGAGCGAGTTTTTCCCGTCAGCAGCTCCCTCCTGCTCGATGCTGGGTATTTTTTTGCCCGGATTATGAAAAGCCATACCCCCTCTCACTATAATATTTTCACGATGGCTCTCACTTAACACGCCCCATAGAGCGGGGTCCTCCGACGGCTCACCTGCGGTGCTAGTGCTCGGGGGAGCCGGGACTGGTTCAGTATCCTCCTCCGGTTGCTCCGGGACTTCTGTGGCCGAGGCCGGGCTAACATTAGCGAATGGCTGAAGTGGCACTGCTCCGCCGCTGCTGGTGCTAGCGCTGGAATCCTCCGGGTCTATTTCATCCTCTATTTTTTTGTAAAATGATGTGATTCGCCGGACATCTTTAATCACCGCCGCTTTCTCTCTCTTTGCTTTTCCTCTCTTTTTTTTCCTCTTTGCTCCACCGCTCAAGTACTTTTTTTTATCCATAATTTTGCTTTCTCTTAGCCACGCTGTAACTGACCTCCCGCTCACACACTCTGACCTCTCGTTCGGCAGGGGGTGGGGCCCATAGCAACCAAGGGTTTGGTTGCCATGGGCCCTTGGTTGCCATGGGCCCCTGGGCACGTGCCCAGTGTGCCCCAATTCATCGAGCCACATGGGAGGTGTATGGGAGAGGCAGATACGAACGATCAGAAGTGTCTTAACTGCAATCCTTGACCAATCAGCTAAGAGACTGGGCAGTACCTCACTCAGAACCTTCTTCTATGAAGTTATGGCTATTATAAATAGCAGACCTCTCACAATGGAGCACTTAAATGACCCAACAAGCCTTGAACCCCTAACGCCCAATAACATTCTTATGATGAAGTCTCACATAATATTCCCGCCGCCTGGTGAGTTTGTGAATCAGGATCTCTACCTGCGCAAAAGATGGTGCAAAGTCCAGTTTTTGGCAAACGATTTTTGGAAAAGGTGGAAGAAGGAGTATCTTCTTAACCTTCAGCAAAGACAAATATGGCAAAAGGACAAGAGAGATACAAAGGTTAACGACATTGTGATCCTTCAGGAGGACAGTTCTCCACGTAATAAATGGAGATTAGCAAGAGTGACAGAAGTGTATCCAAGCACTGATGGAAAGGTTAGGAAAGTGAAACTGTTAGTCAGTGACCCAACCTTAGACAGCCAGGGAAGACGCACTTCTAAGCCTATCTACCTAGATAGACCTGTACATAAGACTGTTCTACTACTTGAAGCAGACTCAATTTAACGGTTTCCATTTCATTCATCCTTTTCATTTCAAGTACAATATTTTGGTATACTTTAAGGTTTATAGTATACTAGGTTGAAATAAAAGTGTGAAAATGCTTATATTGTGCAGTAAAATACAGTTGTCATTAGGTGGGAGTTTAACTGCCAAATATTATTTGTCATTATTTAATGTTTTTTGTTTATATTTATGTATTCAATTTGTTTTAATATATTGAGTTCGCCACATTAGGTAGGAACCAAAGTTTCCGACATATGTACACTAACAACCAATTAAGATGTAACAGCCATTGTCCGGTGAACACATGCTCAGATGCCTTGTGTGTTGAAGTCAAGTAAATTATGAAGTTAAGCAGGGCCCCGTTTCCCGAAAGCATCGTTAGCCTAAGTGGATCGATATGTGCGTCGTACGATCATCGTACAGTTTTCACACCGTTTCCCGAAAGCATCGTTGGTAACGAACGTCATAAAAACGCTCGTAGCTAACGAGTACTCCAGGGTACTCGTAGGACGCTATAGAGTATCGTTAGCCTACTATAGCCTCAGTGGCGTCACCAGCGGACATTCCTAGTATTGGATGCGTTTTATTAAAATACATACACCGTATGTATACCGTATATATACAATACCACGGAATGCCCAGCTTGAGCCATTTCGCAACCAAAAACAGTGGTTACCGCCGATATATTAGGCCTACTCAAAGACGACTGATTTAAACAGCAAAGATAGATGTTAGAAGTCAACAACAACATAATTTATTGCAGCAATTAAAAATTCCAAAAATACATGCGCAGCCGAAATGCACCGATCAAACGCCACGTCACAATAAAATCAAATGATTCCATTGCTCTTGTGTGGGAGGTCGCTTTCGAGCTGCATTTGCTGTCTCCCTCAGATTTTAATTCAACCATCGTGGTTAAAATGTCCTCATATTGATCAATGACATAAGACATAGGCTACATGCATCATGCTGAGACCAGCGGGTGTCGGAGAATTTCTGCAGGCGTTTTTTGTTGCGATTGTTTACATTAATGCACTGTAGGCGCTTCGGTGAGGCTGTGAAGTTCACTATAAATTTGGACCCTGTCTAGACAGTAATGAACATCCCTAATCGCGTTTGTAGTCTCCACTCAGAGTGAACTAATTATTGCATGCGGGTGTCTTCATTCTTAAAAAAATGAAAACATTCGGGAGTATGCAATAATTATTCTAAAGAGGTCAGAGACTCCGTGCACAGCCCCGCCTTCCCCAGTGAACCAAGAAACCCCGCGCCGTCACGAACGGGGGATTTGACCCCCTCGGTTTTACACAGGAAAGATAAGTAGGTGAAATCGCAGGGTGTGCCAAGCTGCGACCGAACCGGCTCGGCAGTGTAAAAAGACCTATAGCCAGGGTTCGAGTAAGGTGGGAGCCAGCTGAGCTCCCATGGAGAGGTCTGGCTCCCATGAAAGCAGCAAACTCAAATATCTGTGGGGGTCTCTGAAAATACAGCAGCATAATATTGTAATTATAAATAAAGCTATTTTCCCTTCCACATACAGAGTAATATTGACGTTAAGTGGGATAATAGAACGCCGGTCATTATCGGGAAACTAGCCCAGACAGGGCAAAACGGACACCGACGGGACACGGAGGCGCTTCGACCTGAAGGCGGGGCTTATTTTAGATAATGAGCGGCTACTTGCCAAACGAAAGATAACTTCACAAGGCGTCTTTTTACAATTTATTTGTTACCGTAGGTAGTGTTGATCAGCAGAGAAACATTTAGCCAAAGACGTTGACGTCGCTTATCAACCGAAGAAGCTGGCGTTGTTGTGAAGGGCCCATGTTTCCCGATAACGATGGATCTTCGTTCGTACGATCATTCTACCGAAGGATCTTTCGAATCATCGGTAATTTCTTTGGAGCGTTTCCTGAAACTCCTCTTAACATGAACGCGCATTCGCTGCACTCACGACGTTCGTAGGATTGTACCTGTCCACTTGACATGGTGCTGGAAACGGGCTATGACGCAGGGGAGACGCAGGAATGTCGCAGGAAAATGGGGTTAAAAAGGGGTTAACATATCTCTCCATCAAGGCCAACCGCAGAGTAGCCTACGAAAAGAATAGAGTGCAATAATATGAATGCTAAAGATATTAAAATACAATTGATTAGGCCTAGGCCGACATATACTGTATATCAGTCCTAATCCTGAACGCACTGTGCATACATTTATTCACGGGATTTCCCCCTCTGAAATAATTCCATGTTACATAAATCCAAAATAGCTTGCGTGACAACTACATTTATCTTAATGTGCTGAGTGATTTCTGAAACATACTTAGCGCAGCAGGAGAGCCGACTTTATCTGATTCCGCATAAGGTTTCATTGATTGGCTCTCTAGTAGAGAATATTTGTAGACATAAAAAAAATGCAACGTTCCATTCATTCATGATCGTTCAAAGACGGCTATTGCTGACCCGATTATGAGAGCTTGGTGAAGTAGGCTATAGGCGTTCAAGTTATGGTTCCATATTCCGTATTGGACTTAAATATGGACTTTTATGACACAGCTCTTCTCCATGCCGTGGGACGCACCGTTCACTTCATGGGCCCTTCACAACAACGCCAGCTTCTTCGTTTGATAAGCGACGTCAACGTCTTTGGCTAACTGTTTCTCTGCTGATCAACACTACCTACGGTAACAAATAAATTGTAAAAAGACGCCGTGTGAAGTTATCTTTCCGTTTGGCAAGTAGCCGCTCATTATCTAAAATAAGCCCCTTCAGGTCGAAGCGCCTCCGTGTCCCGTCGGTGTCCGGTTCGCCCTGTCTGGGCTAGTTTCCCGATAATGACCGGCGTTCTATTATCCCACTTAACGTCAATATTACTCTGCATGTGGAAGGGAAAATAGCTTTATTTATAATTACAATATTATGCTGCTGTATTTTCAGAGACCCCCACAGATATTTCAGTTTGCTGCTTTCATGGGAGCCAGACCTCTCCATGGGAGCTCAGCTGGCTCCCACCTTACTCGAACCCTGGCTATAAGTCTTTTTACACTGCCGAGCTGGTTCGGTCGCAGCTTGGCCCGCCCTGCGATTTCACCTTCTTATCTTTCCTGTGTAAAACCGAGGGGGTCAAATCCCCCGTTCGTCACGGCGTGGGGTTTCTATATATAAATATATACTTTTTTTTTTAAATATATACATTTTTTTTCTGCTATATTTTGCCCTCAGCCCACACCATCCACTTTGACTGTTGATGTTACTGCGTGCATACGTAATGACGTGCTTCGCGCATTTTCAACTTCACTAGCGTCACACTCCAGAAAGGTAACTAACTAAAATCTCACTGTCTCCCTGTGTCTCTTAGAGAGGTAGGGAGAGACATATAGAGAGGGGAAGAGAGTGGACGTGAACACATTGATGTGGATGGATGGCACCAGATCCAATGCCCTGTTGAAGATACACTGTGCTGTTGCTATTTAAATCCTTATGTTCAGGGCTGCTGCACTGTATGCCTGTTTGTTTGCTGGACTTCTTGTTTGCCAATGTTCCAGGGGCATTTTAATAAATTAATGTTAGGTTATTGACAAATTTTGTTTCAAGAGAGCATTTTGTTATTGTGTGTCTCCTTACAGAGGCTATTTTCAACTACTACTTCTTACTATATAGTAATTGTATAAAAAGGCTTTGACTTTTTATATTGCCTGTCGCTTTAAGAGCAGTTAATACTCAGGGTATTAAGTTTGTGACAACGTAAGTGCCTGTTACTTAGATTCCTTTATTTATATAAATAAATCAAACAGAGCTGCAATCATAATACTGAAAAAAGTCATACACAAAATATATTATGTATGAACTTAACAAGAACAATTACTGACTCCGGTGGCTGTTTGGGTGTCTCGCTTGAGCCCACAAATAAAGTGTTGAACGAGAAATTTTGACTCTGTACTGGAAACTGAACCTTGATTTGAACTTCTTTATTTGGAGAGCCAGCCAGGAGTAAAGATAAGCACTAATCAGCGGATACTTCCTAATTTGACTAGCCATGCAGCACGTGATTTATTTATATAGGCTTGCTATATAACTATATGTTTAGCCTGTAGTTATTTATTTACTATGCTTCATAGAACTAAAGGTGTTTTTATTTTACTGTTATTTTATAGAAACTGAAAGACATTAGTATTTAGTACAGTATTTAACATTAGTACAGTATTTAAATAAACAAGGCTGAACATAATATAGTCTGAAGCAAGCTACGTCTCCTCCTCCTCCTCATTCCTTGCATTCTCATCGATGCACCATTCCTGGATGCTATTTAAACCTAATTGATCTAGCCCTCCTGCATTATCGCTAAAACAGTAATTATAATTGAAGCTAAATTTGCACATAAAAATGGCGAATTAGAAAAATCAAACGACAATTCGGCCCTTGGCATGGCATGCTTCACCAAATTTGGCTCTGGAAAAACTAATTGGGGGGAACCCTGGTTTAGTGAATAACAAAGACGAGCTCCTCTGTACTCTACTGTTCCCCCTGCTGGAGAAGGAGACTAGCAACAGCTGCAGTGCCATCATGCTGCCAGAAGGGGGTTGTCCTTTATCTATTTTGATTTATTTTATTTTCATTTCAATTTATCCATAAATCAATAAAAGTGGATTTTTTTGGGAAGATAGTTTACTGACATGATTGATTTAAAAACGTTCCTAAACTCAGCCTCGCTGAGATTAGGACAGGACAGAGGAGTACAGAAGAAATTAGCTCTAAAACAGAACAAAATCATCTCCAAACATAACAGGACCCACAGCCAACCGAACACAAAGTCAATCCCCCCTGAAAGAAAACATGATATAATCATTATTATTATTATTATTATTATTATTATTATTATTATTATTATTATTATTATTAAAAGAGTACTTATATAACAATTACTTTAACTATATTTATCATGATCATAATTATGATTCTTTTTATTATTATTGTAACTAGTATAACTATTTGCTTTCTATTCAGGAAATGATTTAGACTCACTGAGACGCACAGAGATTTGGAGAATACACAACAGTCCGAAGCTCACAGTGCCAATGTTGTGCGACTTTAGAGCTGCTCAGGAGTAGGACACACGTGCACACATATACACACTGAGTAATGTACACACAGATACATGTATATTCATACTGCACGGCTATCATTCACAGTCCAGACAGACTCCCTACGATCTGCAGAATCCCTCCCCTGAGAACAGCTCAGTAAGTGAGTAATGGTTCCTTGCATACTTGTTGTTATTCACTTATTATACACATACGTACATATACAGCATATACAATAATCCATACAGTAATACAGAAATACAGTAATACATCCCCCTCCCTGCCAGACCTCTGTCTCTCACTGTCCCTGAGTTGGAATAAGCAATGAATGCCTTCTTGAATGAATGAATTCTTCTGTACCACAGTCCAACAACAGATCCCAGATCCCAAACGACGGTGCATGGTTTGTGATTGGCCTTTTCTGTATAACGGTAACCCAGTAGGAATCAGGGGGTTGCACCTTTTTGTATGTTAACATGCAATGATTGGAAGGCATCTGACATTCTTCATTTATCGAGCCAGCCAAGTGACTTTTTGGAATACACACAATTAGGGATGTAACGGTTACCGGTGTAACGGTAAACCCTGGTATAAATGTTGTCAATAACAATTACCGTTTTCATTTAAAATAAAATTATTATCTCGGTGGATAACCGCGCCAACGGTTTGGAAACCACATGCTTAAATCTTTCCCAGCGCTTCATCCGAGTCTGCTGAGGTTGCCGCGCAGGCGCACTGTGGAGCCTACAACATATGTTTTTAAGTTTCTTGAAGTTGGAATCATGGCGGAAGGAGGAGACGACGGCGCTCAAGACATCCATCAGCCTTCTAATAGGGATGTGCATTTCTGGCAAAAATACTATTCAATATTCGCTTATAAGCTGAGAATCAAGAACCCCCCACACGCGCACCAACCCGGTATCACGAGATCTCGTGCTCATGCGCACGAAACGCGTTAATCTATTGAATCGTGTCCCAGGCTGTGTTCGAAACCGCATACTACATACTATATACTTCCATACTGCATACTGTCCATACTCATACTATATACTCAACGATCAGACAGTATGCAGAGCGTTTACACTGCAGCGTACTACATGATAACCCATAATGCATTGCGCTCCTACCCGAGCCGAAATCAGTGGTCAGAAGCTGATTTCATTTTAGCTCTAAACTCTGCAAATATATCACTTTATTAACATTTCAAACATTTTTAGGCAAGAAAGTAGCCGTTTAGATCAGCAGTGTGTCATTAGTTTTTCTAAAAATCAATGGCGTAACCCGCCATTAAAGAGCATTAAAAGCGTCTATCCGTGACATAGTCACGGATAGACGCTGTGAGCATCTTTCCTATTGGATAGTTTTTAGGATATTTTTCTGTGAAAATGGCGGACATACTTTTTATTCTGGGTGGAAAATATGATATTTTAGCATAGTTACGCCATTAAAAGTGTTTATGTAAACATTTTTAGCGAGAAATGTGCATTTTACTTTCATAATCGTCGCTCGGCGAATGTGAAGGATGTTTGGTTTGATAGTTATGACAAAGAATATAGTGTGAAGGATGTGCATTCAGAATGCATTGGTTAACATTTCGTGATGCGTTTCACGAAAAAAGTCGAACAATCGTACTCTGGGACACGATTCAATAGATTAACGCGTTTCGTGCGCATGAGCACGAGATCTCGTGATGCCGGGATGCACGCACACACGCACCTCGGATACACACACACACACAATGACACAGGGAGAGGCTTTTCTGATTTGTATGAAATCAATCCGTTTATTTCATCAACTGCGCCATCAACATTCAACATCAAAATTATTTCAAAGTGGGCTTAGATTCCTATTTATTTATCAATTTTACTGAACACAGTCTGCATGACGGTAAACTACACATGTCAAAAAAATAACTTGTGTCTTTTTAAAATTTATTTGTTACCAGCATTCGTAGTGTTGATCAGCAGAGAAGTCTGCCAAAGACGTTGACATCGCTTAGCAACCGAGGATGTTGGGGTTGAAGTTACCGGACTTCTTGCGTAGTGATACGAAGGAAAAAAAAAAGTTCCTTGACAGCGGTCATTATATGCTTAGCAACGGTGAATTATCAAAAAATTATTCACCACTGGAAGTTGTGAAAGGCCCATGCAAGTGAATGAGGCGTTCAACAGCATTGAGAAGAGCCCTGTAATAAATAACAAAAGTCACATTTATTATTACATCCCTACTAAGAGGACTAAGTCTGAAGTATACCGAAAACCGGGATAGCTTTGGTCACAATAACCATGAGGTTCAATTTACATCCCTACACACAATAATACATACGTACAAATACAGTAATTGCAGGGTTGGCAGTATGTGGCCTGCCTGTCACCTGGGTCATTCAAAACATGACGCACAAATAGCAAACATACATACACAAAGGTAAATATATAACACATATACAACACGACGAACATACAGGTATACTAACTAACCATCTCTAATGTAACGTTGCACTACCACTAATAATAAACAATGAAAATACTGAACTTGTGTTGTGCTGCCTAAAACTACTCTGCACCCTGTCTAGCTGTTCCACGTCTATAACAAGCATATGTCGTGAAACACACAACTACTTGATATGCTTAGTAATTGTCTGTAGCTCATGGGCATAATCGTACATGTGTGCTTTTTGTCTACTACACACATGTCTATGTGTCCGCTGGTTCATCAGGTTGGTCACCTTAGCTTAAATTATTTGCTTAAAGA
>OLKM01005461.1:0-17064 GCA_900291075.1 Melanogrammus aeglefinus | reverse complement strand
CCACACACATGGGGTCCCGCCTCTTAACCAGAACACGTCGTCTACACCCTTCTCTCTCTCCCCCCTCACTCTTCCCTCCTGGCACTTCCCATGTACTGTGTGCCAAGGAGTGCCCTTATTCCCTGCGACAATTGTGCTGCTGCTGCTGCTGCTCTACGCCAACATGCATGTCACAGCATGACAGGTTTCATTAACAGCAGAATGCAGCCAACGTTGACTCCAGTTCTGGCGCCTAAGCCCTCAGGACACCCTCTACACCACAGAACGACACGACGCGACAGGACGGCCGCCGCACAGCAGCGCCATCATTGAAGAGACCAAGCGGGAGGAGCACAGCGCCCAAAACACAGGGAAACAGTGCTTTGTTGTGAGCAGCATTCTACAATAGTCCCTAGAACAACTTATGATTCCAAAAAAACAACACGTCTCATTGTGAATTTATCTAGATTAATTGCCGGAAATGGAAATGACTTCACGCTGCAATCCTTTACTTCTTGTTTCTAATCACTAAGCTGCTTTTTTTTTTGTAGTCAAGGACGGATTTAATATGTGATACGTCTCTCAGTTTGCCCTTGATATTTGTTGGTTATGGTTGTTTAAAAAAACAGCATTGCGGACATGATTTACCTATATTCTCCACAGGGAGGTGATGGTCCGTCCACTGGGTAGATTGGTCTTGAAACCGCATCAAATAATTCATTCCCTTAGTCATAAAGCCTCATTACTGATTCTACACCACAAAACATTCCAACTGTTGTGGACATGTAAACCTCAGTTGTAGCCTTCAGTCACAAGCCAGATGGTTGCATCTGCAGTTTTAAAGCAAGTGGAAACCTAATGAATCACACCCCCACAACACAGTATGTTATGGAACGATATTGTGCCGTCACGATTTCTTTGAACAGACATTCAAAGAGGATTACTGACCGATCATACAGTCTGCCCAGATACTACACTTCCTTGAAACATGTCCAGTATGAGGGAAAGGGGTCGCAGGTTCTATTCAGGAAGAGAGGAATACAGGAGGAGAGGCGAGGAGATTGACCATCAGACCCACCCCGAGCCTAGGTTGGAGTAAGCCCGGTAACAATCACGAGGTTTTGCTGATTAGATATCAATCAAGGCAAGGTCTGGGAGCGCGGGGGGAAAACTGTGTCTACCTGTATGCAACACAACAACTCACCACCACACACACACACAAAGACGGGACATGTGCATGCCAATGAAACATACGAGACACCTGTAAACCCACCACAAGCACACGCATACATAGAAAGTGCACATCTTGTCATGGTTTCCCACACCAAAAAGCATTGTAGTCAGACAGAGAAGTAAGTAAATAAAAAAAATATGTCCACTTCGGCCCCCCACAACACACGCACGCACAGCGCGCCACAAACACACAACACACACACACACACACACACACACACACACACACACACACACACCACCACAACACACACCACACACTCACACACACACACACACACCGCACAACACACACACACACACACACATACCATTCGACAGATAATCTGAACTCGGCTTCTCCCGAAGAACACACACAGCTGTATGGCCTGAGGCATGGAATCTCTTTCAATATTAAGCTCTTCATTAACTGGCACCAGGAACCTCCTAATGAATGTACAGATAGTACAGAACCAGAGGGGCACTGTTTATTAGAAGGTCTCTACTGCAAGACCAGTTCTTCATTACAACTGAGGTATTTCAAATGATCTGCTGTTATTTACAACACAAAAGCATTTAATAGATGCGCTTACAAAAATGTTATATCTAAATCGATCATTATTAGTTGCTACCACTATCACATTTCCTATACTCAGTGTGACTCTGTGTAGAGTCAACCACCAATTCCAGCATTCATTTCGCCTGGAGAATAGGCTTTAAGGTACAGACGCGGAATGCAACGGTTCAGGTACCAACTGAGCAGGAATTCCTTTGGTGGGACTTATAGAGACTTTAAAGCGGCGGTACTAATATAACAAAAGTTGTTAGCATTACAAGCCATTTGAATGATCTGCGCACCCTTACGCTGAGCCTTATCAGTAACATCACAAGTGTCCACCTAAGATGTAATTCTGGGATAGATCTACCAAGCCCTAGTGGACTGTTGCAGATTTTTGCTTATCACTACCATCGTACATCATAGGTCAGGGGTGCTCAATAACGTCGATCGCCCAAGGTCATGCAGGTTATAGACTCCGTAGTGACATTCTGATAATTTAAAGTATCATCCCTATGACATTTTACCACTTATTGACCCACAAACATGTCTGTCAGGAAACTTCGAACAGTGATTTATGAATACTGAGCTTATAACTCAAAGCCAATCGCTACATTTATATGCTGTCCATTTAGTGTGAAGATGTTAAGAGCTTGATTCCCTCACACTTTCTTTCACCTGGAACAAAGTCTGCAGTGGAAAGGATGAGATTAATCTGAGTACGAAAGTTGACATTGAGCTTAACAGTTAGTCACCAGGGCTCATGGACAATTTAACGAACTTGATCTCAAATGAAAAGTTACAGTAAGGGAAATGAGTGCTACCTCCCACACAAAAATCCTTGACTGCATTATTATACGCTACACTACATAACTACATACCTTTATGTCAGCCAAATTTCCCCCATTTCGAAGATCTAACTTAAGTGCATATACATTCGCCACCATGACTCGATGTGTCATCTTACGAAGCCTGCTTGAGATAAGCTATACCATCACCTTTACGTCCACAATATGTAACCGACTGCATGACTTATTTCAGTCAAGGTCATTACGAGTAATGTACTTACATAAAGTCATACATATACTAAATATATATGTTAGCATTGTTTAGTATAGGAACAAGCACTTTATTTGACGCCTGGTCATTGGAAGTAGCCTCGACAAGCCGAAAAAGTGTGGGCACCCTTGATCTATAGGTGGACACACTCACTTGTCCAATCAAACAACACACTAGGAATAGATCGATTTTCAAACAGCTTGTAAAGGCTAATCATCAGCAGTCATACCTGGTGGATTATATATAAGAGGGCCCTTTAAAAAGTGGCTGTGTTTATAGGGAAATTTATTATCAAAAGGATAATCGACAGGGTTCTAATTTATTTAGTCCCCTTCCAAATTATTTGAGGGGGACGACTTCAGTGTTGTCGAAGTTGGAGGGACACCTCCCTCTGAACCTCGGATCACGAGCCCATATGCTCAACTGGTGTTCCAAACGTCATATGTTATCCTAGAGGCACACTGAGTCCTTATCCCATCCTTTGATTCTCTTAGTAGTGCAGCATGCCTTGTAGAAACACCATAGTGTTTAGTGTTCTTCAAGAGCACCAGCCAGTTCTGCTCACACATCAAATAAGACAATTTGGCCATTCTCCACTCATTATTTGCAAGGCAGACAGAAATAAATCAAAAGATAACATATGTGCATGATGGAGATGATAATGGAAGCCACGTGTATCCGTGAATAAATAACACCAAGTGCCATCTGAGAAGCGTTGCAACTTAAAAAGATAAGGACCGTTGGTGTTAGAGCTGGCCAGCTAACCCAGCGAAGGTTACCCATGCCCCTGAAGACAGCTCCAACATTTATATCACTCCACCCTCTAAAAGCTTATTTAAAATCGGCCCCCAACTCTGAGGTGAGAACGCAGCTCTCCATGGAGCCCTCCAACCAAGCCCAATGCAAGCGAGTATGCTTTGTTAAACACCATCTGTAAAACACAAGGTTTACAGATGTCAATAATACTGTAATCGCATAAGGGTTACAATGACTAAAAATGGCCATTGGCGTAGCACTACTTTACATGTTTCAATATTTCCATGTGCATTCTTTTACATTTTTGAATATACATGAATCATCCTTCCCTTGTGGAGTGAAATATAGAAATGCATTCTCATGGTGTAACTCTTTTGTACCAAATCATGGAGAGGCCATTAACGCGCTACATACATAAATATGAAAAATGAAAAACTAATCCCACCAGTTCTTTCTCTTTCAACGTTTGGTTGAGTCATTGATTATCAAAAAGCCCACTCTTAACACTCCAGTGAGGTGAACCACAATAGCAGCCTGACAGAATAACCATTTTCCTTCGCCTCATCTGCTTTCTCCAGTCTGTTTTTCTCTCTGCACTCCCTACCCACACACAGCGGACATATATGCATAGTCGTTTCACACAGCACTCTGGCTCACACTGTGGCAGAGGTAGCAGACAATGATCACACACGGTTCTGTCATGCCCTCAGCTTAGGGGGAGCAAAAACTTTCACAATTGAAATTTCTTATTAGGTCTATCAATGCCAGAGGTTATTATCTTAATGTTGCTGTTTTCACAAAAACTAGAAAGCCAATCAAATACATCCTTACTGACAAACAATAATATATAAGCATACCATGAAATAATAATACCAATCTGTCCCCAGATAAATACAAAATAAAAATAATATACAAAGAAAACCCATTCACCCCCGTTTGGTGAATGGGGTTTCTTTCAGGTGTCCTGTGGTTTCCATTGACTAACCAGAAATAAGATGCACCACCCATAATGAAACACAAAACAAAAGCATCCTTGCCATAAACTTTTGGAATTGACTTGGCCATTCTCGAGCAGCGCCTGCAGACATGCCCGGGCATTTTTGTGTGAAAGCCACAGCAAGCCAACACCGCATGCCTCCAGCCAAGGGAGGGCTATTCTTTCATAGCGGAACTGAGTGATGAACTGGCAGGGGCCCGTGCCTCGCTCTGTTTCAACACCCAGCCACCCAGGGACAGGACACCTCCAACGGGAAACCCACGAAAAACAAAACCACTCGGTATATTTCAAGCTCCGGAATCGGATACGGTCCCATGTCCGTCTGGGAGTTGAACGCCTCAGTCACTGCACTATGCTCTCTCTCTCTCTCTCTCTCTCTCTCTCTCTCTCTCTCTCTCTCTCTCTCTCTCTTCTCTCTCTCCTCTCTCTCTCTCTCTCTCTCTCTCTCTCTCTTCTCTCTCTCTCTCTTCCTCTCTCTCTCTCTCTCTCTCTCTCTCTTCTCTCTCTCCTCTCCTCTCTCTCCCTGACACACACACACACACACACACACACAACACACACACACACACACACACACACACACACAGCCACACACACACACACACACACACACACACACACACACACACACACACACACACACACACACACACACGACACACACACACACACAAACACAACACAACACTCCTCTTCTCAATCTGTCCTCACTGATCCCCTCCATTTTGCCATGGAGAACATTGAAATGCCTAAGTCTGTACCCTTACACTTATAGCTATCTTGGGTGCTTTTTGGTTTATCCCATTATATGTGAGCCTCATAACTTGCAATAGCCACACGTGTCAGTGCATGTTGTGGCATAGTTGGCAAAATAAATATCTTGTACAATGAAAATTCTTGTACTAAGCCTGAATAGAAGATTGGTTTTCTGACAGGTACTGACTTGCCCACACATTCAAAGCCATGCAAATGAAAAGATTGAAAGGAGACTCAAAATTGTTGTAGATGTAAATGTGTGGTATTTGGATGTGCACGAGTCTGCATCTCGGTGTGTGTGTATTCAAGGTTTCACCATGTGTTTATTCAAATGAAAGAAAAACAAGACCTGGACTATTCAGTTTGAGCGTATGTGAAAACCTGTGTTTTAATCATTATTTAGTTGTGTAATGTATACTATTGGGAAAAATACTGACGCGGAAATATAAGAATGAAGTAGAGAAAAAATACAAAACTAATGTTGCGGTATCTGGCTTCAAGAGCTGCACTTGAGAACCACTCAGCTCTCCGGCCTTCTCTCATTCACCTTCTATGGAATAAGAAGAGGTGGTCGTTGAGGGTGGGCGGAATGTACCAATCAGATGTTCTTTACTTGACTATACAGTATGTTCTTTTTCACTAATTAGAAATTCAAGTGCACTCTCTTCTTTCACCACAAGATTCGCGGGTTAATGACCGGAAGGGACGGAGATAACGGCACTCTAACCGCTGTTTGTGTTCCTTCTTCGTAGAGGGCCTACTGCACCTTGCAGAGGAAACCACAGACAATGGAGCTAAATAATCAGATCCCTTCTCTCGCCCTGGTCACAGCTTCCTGTTGTGAAGGAGAGTGCAGGAAGCTCCACCCCCGCCCACCGCCAGCGAGATAGGGCCAACGTCATTTGATCCATTGAGGCAGAGTGTGAAGAAGAGAGAGAGGGAGAGAAACATAAGGAGGTCCAAAAAATTTTTTTACAACAACATAGTATTAGATATAAAATAAATAATGTCTCGTATCTACAGGATCCACAGGTACCGTATTGTGCCAGCAGGTTTACAAATATTAATACACAGAGCGTGCGGCCATTTGAACCGTATTGGAACATCTATCTATGGCTTTCTGAGCTGCAACCACAAATTGATGTTCGGTTTTTCTATGGCTAATGTAGCATTGTGTCAATCAAATGACATGCCGTAGTACAATCTAGCCACAACTATTACTGAGCTATTACTAACGCTTGAGCGGTACCACAAAAGAAAGAGCCTGAACAAGTTTCATGGTACCACAAGCCAAAAACCACAGGAACACAATTCTAGTGTTCATAGTGAGAGACAACCAGTGGTCCATTAACCAAGGAAGTGGCAAGAGGAGGAAAGCTGCAGTGTTGAATTAGACAGCAGGAAGGCCATTGCTTGGATAGTTATCTACTTCCTGTGGGAAGGAAAGGTGCAATACCCACCCCACTTTGTGCATGTTGGCCTCACAGACACACAGACACACACGCACGCGCACATACACACCACACACACACACACACACACACACACACACACACACACACACACACACACACACACACACACACACACACACACATAAGACACACACACACACACACAAACACACACACAATCAAACAGAAACACACACACACACATACAAACAAACATAAAATAGTGAAAATAGCAGTGAAGGGAGGCTGTTGAAATGCTATTCAATGATATCTTGGCTTTGTACCACTGTAAATAAAATTGTTTGATTTAACATTGCAACTGCTAGCCTAAGTTATAACTAGTGATTAGCAGGTATTTCTAATATTTTATTAGAGCTTCCTATTCATGGCCATTCACTCCCTCTCCAAAAACTTTTCTGCAGTTGCATTGCCATTACTATGCTGAAGATTTGGCAAGCAAATAGCAGCTCTGTGTGGGCATTTGGTTGTATTTTCCTACCAGCAATCTGCAGCCCAATATTGTTGCCCTGCGAATCCCTGCAGATAGAGTTTCACGATTACATTGGCTATGATATTACTTTAAGCTATCTAGATCCGGTTGCCTATGTATTCAATAAATATTGTATTTTTTGATTGATTGACGTGAACTTTATGCACGTCATGCAATGATAATAATAATGCACACTCGCTGCCGTTCGTTTAATTAACTTAACACACAACACTCACACACACAAATACAGACACAATACACACACACACACAACACACACACACACACACACACACACACACACACACACACCACACACACACACACACACACACACACACACCACACACACACCACAACACACACACACACACACACACACACACACACACACACACACACACAACACACACACACACACACACACTGAGATCGGATTGGTTGTAATTATCCTCAGTTGCTCTGATACGTAACGTGGATGCTGATAGCCTGTTACAGGAAGTTCATGTTCTGAGCTTCCTGCAATACGTAGTTCCAGGGGCTGGGCGGTGACCCCGGGCCGCCCACCCGGATAGCCGTCCACCCCAGCAAAGGAAACCTTGAAACCTCACATCCCTCCACCCTTCCACCTCACGCCACCTATTCTCTAACTCCTCCCTCCGCGCGGTGAGAAGTGAGCTTCCCGCTGCGTTGGGGTGTGGATGGGCGTCATGTGCCAGGGGCTATTAAAGGCTTCTCCCCCTGTGCGGCTAGCAGGTAAACATCTCAGCCCGCGCCTCGGAGACCTCCATGCCCCACATAGATCCTGACTCACCGGGGGGAGATTATGTGCCTTTGCGGGTTTTTCTCTCTCAGTCTGTCCATCCGTCTGGCTCTTCGCCTGCCCCTGTTCTCCTATCTTTCCGATTAGCAGTACTTTATTCCTGTCCATCTGTCTTTCTGTCATTCACGCTGTGTTCATCCGTCAGTCACTTTCTATGTGTGCGTGTTTCTGTCCGTCGGTCTGTCTCTGTGTGGGTCTAATCTATCGCTCTGATGTTTAAACATCTTTTGTGTGTCTGTATTACAGACAGAGGGACATGAAATCATTGCAAACACACATGCTGGTCATTAGTCACTTGGAATGCTACAGTTGACAACAAAGCCTGAATATTGGGCCCCTGATTTTCATGTCTGTGACAGATGGGGGGCATAGTGTGTGCCTGTTATCTAATTTCTGTTTGTCTTTGTGATATTAGCTGCAGAGGAACTGGGGTACAGATCATGACACCCTACACACACCACACACACACATCACTGTTATCTCTTATTATTAGTTCCTCTTTCTTCTCTGATCAAACCTTTTATTCCGGGGCAAATCTGTATTGCTTGACCTTTGACAGTAATACATATTGCAGACAACCTTCGGTTCTTCTCCTTGTGTCAGTGGTCTGTCAATTCGTCATTTATTTTAACGAGATTCCTCACTGCATACGGAGAGAGGAAAATTCACCTTGGGACAATATAAATGTGTGACTTAACGTTGTGCTCTCAGCAAATGACAAGATGAAATAAATGAAATAAGCTATTTGCATATCTTCACAAATGCAATAGAACAGTACAAATATGAAGAAGGAGGTTTATCATTGAAATTAAAAGCACTCGCGACAGCTTCCATTCCCAGGTATGAAAGTACAGATATCATGTTATTCGCTTTAATTTGCCCTCCTTTTCCTATATTCCTGGAACCATGTTTGAATTTGTATTTCATAGAGGGATGACATTGACATTTTTAACGGTGTTGTGTGTGTGTAATGTGCGGTGCATGTTATAACTGGGGTGTACCACAGATGTGTGTTTGTGTGTGTGTAATGTACAACGTTGTGTTATGTATACGTGTGGGTGTATAATGTGTGTGTAAGTCAGTATATGTGTGTTTATGATGCGTGTGTATGTGGATGTGCGTGTATGTATAATGTGTGAGTGAGTGTGTGTAACGTGTTGGTCAGTGTGTATAATGTGTGTGTGTGTGTGTGTGTGTGTGTGTGTGTGTGTGTGTGTGTGTGTGTGTGTGTGTGTGTGTGTGTGTGTGTGTGTGTGTGTGTGTGTGTGTGTGTGTGTGTGTATAACGTGTGCGAGTGTGTGCGTAGTGTGTGCTTATGTTCCCTGCAGAGATGGCTACACAGTGAGAAAGACACAAGGAGGATAGAGTGAAAAGGTATCCAATGGCTCAGTGTTTGTAACACATAACTGGCGCCTCTCCTCCCTCTCTAGCCTAACAGAACAACAACATACTATTCTGTTCTAACCCTTGGCAATGGACAGTGCAACCATATACCATGGAAATGTGTAATAAAAAACTTTTAAAGATGCAGGTATTCAAAGGAGTGCCCAACAGGCACGTTGAGAAGATAGAAGAGGTGTAAGGTGGATGCTTTTACATGTCTGGGCATGTCGCTTGCCAAGGGCCAAGGCCATGCTTGTATCATGTTGTTGGGGTTTCCCAAAGTACTGGGACTACGAGGAAAACAGGCCTTTGAGAAAAGGGAGCACACCAATAGATATCAATTGAAAACAATAACACTTCAACACAATAAGAGTAGAAATGCAGAAAATATTGATTAATTATTAATTTATTATTATGAATAAAAAATATTTGTAAGTAACTAGTATCGGCAGAATAAACACTCAAATCAATCCAATTGTATATACTGTGTAGGTTTGAAGCAAAAACCCTGGGGGATACAAACATATTAATGCACGCAAACATAAACAAATCTCCATTACACACACATACACACGCGCACACACACACACACACACACACACACACACACACACACACACACACACACACACACACACAACACACCACACACACACACCACACACACACACACACACACACACACACACACACACACAACACACACACCACACACACATACACACAGATGCCATCACTGTGGACCATGGTGAATTACCTTGTTTGTCCTGACACACATAAATCTGTCATGTGTGGATAAGGGGGCTCAGCCTGGGGGCATCCCCGCAGGCAGATACTCAGGTGAACAGGTGCGCTCCCCTCCACCATTAGACACAATCATCCCTCACACACACACACACACACACTATCATTACGCTGTACCAAATGACAAAAGCCCTTATAAGGACACTGATAGAGATGGTGCATCTCTCTGACACAAACCATAACCAAAATACCAGTGACTTGTACAAGGTGCTTACTGAGCATGAGGGTTTGAATTATGGTGCAGTTTAAGTGTTGGATATTCATATGAGGACGCCGTCTGTGATGTGACATCAGCACCTGCACCTCTCCTGCTGTCACCTCGTCACAGCTTCCAGAATCTTAAGCAATTTCCCTCTTTCACCTCTCCTCCCATCTTCTCCCATTAGAAATATAATACATTATAACCTGGGTGATCAATGGAGATGGAGGCTGCTGCTGGGTTTTACGTGACTCTGGCGAGTAATGCATCTGCAAGGGTCTATCCACAAAATAGGATATGGAACTTTAGAACTAAACTAGCAAAATCTATACATACCAAGCAACCCTATGAAGTGGGACTGATTGAAGCTCAATACGTGCAGCTGACTTTCCTCCTTCGGACATTGCGGTCACCGTTGGTAACATTAAATCAGGACAGAGTATTTCCTTTCTATGACAGTATCGCAATGTTATTACAGCACATCAATAAGACTATTGTCAAACATGTTTATTTTGGAAACATTAGGCTCCACCATGAAACTATTAGAAACCATGTAAGCCTTGATAGTGACAACTTCATAATTATTGGCTTTAAAGGAAAACTTTCCAATATCCTGGGTTTTAACAAGGGTGAAAGTAACCCCACGGATAAGGCGGATAAAATGCTCCCCACCCAGCTGATATCTATGGGGGTTGTTACAACATGTTTATTTATAGTGACATTGTTGACCATCAGTTGGTAGGAGACAGTTATGTGCCCCTGTTAAGGAGTATTAATATTATCGACATTAACAAGTGCCGGCTGCATTCTTATGTTTGACAAGGCCACGGTTCATGGTGTCCCTGAGGACCCTCTTGGTGGATATTGAAATCGGAATCACAAAAGTCTGACCAGATTACAAACATCCCATTTACATACGGGTAAAAGTGATCCTCAAGCTGCATTTTAAGATCTGTAAAACAAAAAGAAAATACGTCCAGGTATTATTTTAAATCAAGCTGAGGAACGGTTTGCCTGGATTATGCGGCTAGCAGCACACAAAAGGATACGCGGCCATCAGAGGGGATAAGAAAGAGAGCTCTTGATTAGTGTGGGTATCATTTGTGTGGTAATGATGGCGACTAGGCAGAGGTCGGTGATGGAGAGATGGCGACTAGTCATTGTCATTGACAATAAAGTCTATTCATGTTGGCAGCCAATATATGATGAATTGTTAAAAAAAAAGGAGCATTAACTTTATGGAAGGGATCCCAAAATCTCTTTGCTATGATTCAATATCACCAACCAAGAAATCTACTCATTATTAATGACTTGATGAATGACTCAATAATATAGAGTTTCTGTATGCTTTTTCCAAAATATGTACACCATCGTGACCTCAGTTGTATGTGTCTGGGGCAGAATTTATTCATGCAAGGTAAAACCAACAGAAGTTTTGTTTAAGAACCCTCGGGACAAATATCCAATTGTGTTGATAGCCAGACAGATGTTACCGGTGTAGAGGACAAAGTATTTTCTAGAAGTTCTTTATTGATGCTACTAGTATGCCATATGGATATCTGCTTGTTGACTTTAAAGCCCCAACCCCTGACAATTTGAGACTTAGAACAGCATTTTTCTCAGACCGACAAGTTGTCTACACCCCGAGAGCAAAGTGAATAGCTAGAGGCAGTGTCGTCACGTAGAAGCAGAGATCGAGACCGCCTAAAAACAGGACAGCTGGACAGCCAACGATGGCTTTATCAACTCCCTGTGTGATATAGAATTTAACCACTGTGTAAGATACTGTAATAATTGCAGTACTTCCCCATTTGGTAATACTTTTTCATCATTGCCAGTTTTGTTCTACATCATCATCAACATATTATGTTGATGCTTTGTCCCCATACAGGAAATAGTTGTAATCAAGATGTTTTTATATTTAATTCATGTATTTGTTTATTTCTTTTTTCTCAAATTCCTAGTTGGTTGGCCTTACAGAAATTGCAATGCACACCTACTCACTGTCAGTCAGTCAGTCAGTCAGTCAGTCAGTCAGTCAGTCAGTCAGTCAGTCAGTCAGTCAGTCAGTCAGACAGACAGACAGACAGACAGACAGACAGACAGACAGACAGACAGACAGACAGACAGACAGACAGACAGACAGACAGACAGACAGACAGACAGACAGACAGACAGGCAGACAGGCAGACAGACAGACAGACACCGACCATATGACATATGAAAATATGAGGTACGGGTCGTAGTTTGGCTTTCTTTACGGCATACACACATAGGGTCGGATCCTAACTGTGGTTATTGAAAGGGTGCCATTGCTCATCTTCCGTCATGTATCTTGCTTTTTGACTGGGCCGTTGTATGTAGTTTCAGGATCTAACAACCTTCTAGGTCTTTTTTGAGGGATCTTTTGGAGGGCCCCTAGCTGCGACAGCACCAGATCTGATAATGCTCAGCATCGCCAGGGGTGAAATGGGGAGAGGCCAAACACCCGTCCAGTACTTTTGAGGGATCTTTTTTTTTGGAGAGACTTTAGCTGCAACGTCACCCAGTTTTATACCACTCACAAGTGGTGATGAGTATCTAAGTAAAAAAAAAAAAGACAATAGAAAGAAAAATGAGGAATAAAGAATGGATATACATATATTCTTTAGGCGTGATCCCCACGTTGGTCAGATCACCAAGAGCTGGCCTTGGCTTATTCCTCGGCGTCACCGTATCAAACAGACCTATCACATAACAATGACTCGTTTCAACCCCATTGTCTACACATTAATAATAATAATAATAATAATAATAATAGTATTAATAATAGTATTAATAATAATAATAGATTGATAGAATTAACCATGACTATATTAAACAAACATACACGGGGTGGATCAGCCTGCTGGATCACATTCCCTGCGTCGTTCCTTGGAATACCTGATAACAGACTTCTCTTCAAACAAATATAAACCAGTTACGTATTGTCATAGTCCTGATGAATGTGAAATATAAAGTTTTAGTCGATATTTACTGCTGATCAGCATCTTGTCGGATTGGTGTTTTCGCTGTTTGTGGCTGGGAACAAATGCTAGTACCCAACCTGTGTTACCCTAGGTGTTTATATTACCACCAGGTCGCTGCAACAGTAAATCAGCTTAGGCTGTCACTAGCCCATAGACACACTGAGCCATCACATGAATAATTTTACTTTAATGTTAAATTGGTAAGTAATGTAAATAGGCATTTTCTTAATGATTCTAATGAAAATATTAAGCATTTGATGTAAAAGTTAAATTGGTATTCCTCCCCATGATTGAGGCTATTCTGTATCTCTTGACGTGTCTTCACAAAATAAAAAATCCTCCTCAAACCTTCTTGGTAAATAACTTGCAGTGTGTCTATGTGTCAATGAGGAGGAAAAAAATGCAGGTTGCCATGGAAACAGCAGTGCATGTCTCGAACTCAGATAAGTGGAGTCTACCGGTCTCTATAATCAGAAACGATGCTTTGATTGGTTCATTCAAGCTGGCTGTTTTCAGACAAATGACAGGAAGTGTGTGCCTTGACCGAACTCACATAACACTGTTGTTCCCCTCGTGTCCCCCCCCCCCTCCCCTCCTTTCATATTCGTCATCATCATGATATGGAGGTGCACAGGCAGTGACAGTGCTTATGCGCTGAAGCGGTTAAAGCGCTGGTGACCAAAAGCCATATCGACAATACAATGTGGAGTCTCTTACTTTCTCATTGGTTGAGTCTAGGAAAAAAACTAAAAGGCTTATTTGTTTCAATGGCTCTTCACATAGTTTTAATTTGTGTGTCTCTGTGTCTATCGGAGTGACGTATTCTTGTGTGCATTTTTCTGTATGTCTGGGTATGCAGGTTGTGCGCATGCTGGTGTCGTCATCTGAAATCCCAGCTCTGTAAACCATCGAGTGGCGTTTAGGAAACCTGCTCTGCAGATACTCTTGTTAATCCGTCTGACCTCAGGCACCCGGCACTCTCTCCCTCAGCCCTGAAGCGCTGCTCAGCCAGTCAGGCCTTGTGTCAATCACAAGCACGCTCAACCTTCAATTAATGAGGTTGGCGTGTTTGTATTTTCCAGGACCGGGCTTGGGCCTATTGGCCTTGAGAATATCAAAGGGGAACGGTCTGTCTCAGAGACATTTCTGCCAGCATTTTTTTCTTGCAAAACCAGTGTGTCTGTTGTGTGTGTCTTTCAAAAAGGGCTTAGATTCACGGATCCTTTGTAATACATAATATATTACAGCTTGTTTAAAATGCTGGATTTTGCTTGTGTGAATGTGCCTAGATTCCTGTGTAACTCTAAACTACAAGAACAAGTGTTTGACCAATGTGGAAAAAGAGGATTGAGACGGTGAGGGGATAGGTCTTTTGATCAATCAAACTCATATTCAGCGAGTTCCATTTTCCATCCAGAGGCAGCAACAAAGACTCTGAAGGCTAACCAGAAAGAAGGCCATTACACTAATTGTTACCTATGTGAACAACAAAGAGGGAATGTGTGTGAAGGCTGGATGAGTTTTAGAGACACAAGATCAAGCAGTGACTCACCAGGAATGACACGTTGCTTTGAAGCTGCTGGAGTTACCTTCCTCTAGCAATGGAAGGGTGTATTTAGAAATCTCCCAGTGCTTCATGCACCAACCGCCTGGAGGGGGTGGGGCGGTTGGGGGCTCACCACAAAATTTTGGGGGGGGTGGGGGCCCAAACCCAGACCCAGTAAATCCATTTTCTTTTTCTGCTCTGGGGCCAGAAATCCGGGTTTTTTGGAAACCCCCCCCCAAAATGGTCTTTCTTCGGATTTCGACCTGGTTGGTGACTCAACATTAAAGAGATGAGCGTAGGTGAGGCGTGTGTTCATTTGTTATGTTTTGGTCATTTAAAAAAGGATTGGGTATCGACTGAAATATTATTGTCGGATCTTGATAGATGATCAAGAGTTCCAACTTTGTCACAGGTTTCTCTGCGTGGTACAACCTGGTTTTAAAAAAGCTGTTCTTGACTTTGATTGGTGTTTGGGATTGGTTTGGCTTTTCATTACCTTTTCTCCGCTCCGTGAGATCACAAAAAAGATCTTTCAACAAAAGGAGCTCACACACAGCCTAACTCTACGGCGCGACCAGTTAATGATGCACATGTTTGTGTCAGGTCTGAGGTAATCTGTTTTCAATCATTCTTTAGGTCATTTCAACAAAGTTCATTTAGCCTGAATCCTGCTGGCTACAACACGTACGTCATATTTTTAAGCTCAAGCTTACTCATGCTGTTAACATGCATCAACATTTAGACGATTGAAAGGCATTATGTTTAAGGCCTTGACGGAAATGCAATGCAATGGTGTCGAAACATGTCGGTTCTCTCTCCCTCGGCGGAGAGACAAGCCAGCCCCTGGGATCATGTTATGTTTGTGATGATGGAGGTCTAACAGGAAGCTACTTCCATTTCAAGGGAGTCACACGCTAGAATGACATCACTGAGCGAGAGGGTGGCGGAAGAGGAAATGTCAAACAAGCCCATTATTATTTGAAGGAGAATGTTATAATATTATGGTTTCACATGATCACCCTGTCATCATATTATTCACCACATCAGCCCTTTTACAGTGTGAAGTTAACGCCACACAGCAGTCGCAACTGACACAGTATGCTGGTGTTTGTCCCTGTTTGAGGGACTGACTGACAACACGTAATATGATCAGGAAAATATTAAAATGTGTGGCATGCTTATTTGTATTCAGTCGTAGCTTAGCAAGCGTTTCCATTCTAACAACCAGTTGGGAGCAGTCCTAGTCCAATGTTACGCAGCACTGAGGCGTAACCAAATGGATGCCTTTCTTTGTCCTAACTAAAATAATGGAATTGTCCTGTGTCGTGGGTCGCTGTCCCCATGCTAATTCTCAGGAATGTACCTAGGCTATTCAAAGGGTCACATAACTTAACTGTGCTCATCGAATATGGAAATACATGCTCCTTTTTGCATGCCCATATGAGTCTTGATTCGCTGAGTGTGGCAATTTCGACCGTGCGCCTGCGCAATCGTCATCACATAATGCTGACTCATTTTATTCATGTTGGTACTGCTATCTTTATGCTGGTGTCCTCCTGGTTCTGTTGAAGCAGCACACTTTATTGCACCGAAAACGTCAGTGCTTGAAAAATAGGATATTAACCAAACCAAGAATATTTCTTTACTACACTTCCTGTGACCTTAAATTTCACAGTGACGCAGTGTGGCCATGATCTGAGCTTTCTTGGATGTGTGATTCTCTTAGATTGACATTCACACACACTAACTTCCCGACTTCCTGAGGTACTGCTGACGTAATAAACAATACAGGCAAACGTAAGAGCAAGCACAGCAAAATCCTGTCATTATTTATTATTGTATTGATTATATTCGTTGTACCCTATTTCGAAATCCACATACTTCATTAGGGCTACTAATAATAACAGGAAATCCCCTGCAGGCAAGCACTCAATGTCAAAATCAACGCAACGGGTCATACCCTTTAATCCTTACTCGCATAATTGGCCTTACTTTCCTGTTGACGCAGATCCACACACTGTGCCGTGGACACGATGTGTCTC
>OLKM01005460.1:0-17065 GCA_900291075.1 Melanogrammus aeglefinus | reverse complement strand
GAGATCTTCCGGTTTTTTTCCCCTCAGATTAATCCAGAATTATCGGCGACCCTCTGACCCATCTTGGTTCAATGTTTTGGTCAATTTATTATGCAAAACTGCTGCCACCTTTTGAAAAAGTTATGCAGTGCAGGCCAGCGTACCCCCAGACGAGCCCCGCTACCCAATTCTGAATCCAGATCGGCACGGTCATGTCCCGTTCTGAAACGTGCCCCAAATTTGGGGGCCACTTTTCATTTGGGGTCGTGTTTCGCAGAAACGATACCGAAAACGGCGCGCTGGGGATGCCGAAAATGAACCTTTCCCTCAGGGACGTTAGTGAATCCCTTTTGCCGTACACTGGTGGGGCAGGCGCTGGCCAGTCGCTTGTGGAGGATGGAGGAAAACAATCTGAGGACCATCGGACCGATGGTGATTGGTCGCCAGTTCGAAATGGACTTCCTAGCGATGGGGTCATGGGACTTTGGCAGTAGGGTAGTGCGATTCCGCTTTAGACAGGCAGGAATCGATGCTCTAATCAAAAAGCCATTGTACAGCCGAGCCAGCCTCGCTCCTGTCGGGTCCCATTTCATTAAACACACCTTGTCCACCCCGTCCGGCCCCGCTGCCGACGAGCGCTTGATGTTTTTCCTCATCTTGAGGACATCTTTGGGTGTTATGGGCAGGGCTAAGGCTGAATTATTGCACTCCAGTTCTGAATTGAACCGACCCAGGCCTTTAAAGTTGCCCACAGACCCCCCTTTCCCGCTTGAAGTGTCTAGTGACTTCCGCGATCCTGATTGGACATGGTCCGGTGCGACCACCATCCAGTACCCAGTCGGGCTGCTTTGCTTGCATCCCAGCGGAAGAGTCCTTTTAGCCGAAGATAATTTCCAACGTGCTAGAGCCGGCGACCTCTCGTCCCGTGCGACGCCACCTCCTCGTGATTGCTCTCCTACCCCAAGGTTCTTGCCTCCACATGGCCCCCTTTAGTCCTCTTCGAGAGGTCTTCCAGAGCAGCGATCGATTCGCTCTCAGAGGGTATGCGGGCCCAGTCGTTCCCGTCTTGTCTCCAACCTGGCCAGCGCCCTTAGGATTCTATCGCGAGCGAGACTTGGGGTCGCCCGGGGAGTCGTTCTTCTCCCCTCCGTCAAATCCTTTATTAATTTTCCCAAGTCCTCGGTTACGACTGGCGGGGGCGGGGGCTGCGCCTGCCTCTTGAGCTGACGCAATTTATATTGAATTTGATCTTTTGTGCGACCGGTGAGGATCGCACATGCCGCATCGAGGCTTCCAACCGCTTCACCCCAATCTCTGATGTGCGCCCGGAGAAGACTAGTCTCCTCGACGGACCACATCCCGCGTCTCACCGCTGGGTCCAACTGTCTGACGTTTCTCTCCCTCTGCTGGGGGCCACATACCTCCTGTTAATGCGGCCGACCTCAATGTGGAGGCGAGACCGCCCCGCCTGGACTTGAAGGACCTTCGGCAACAAGGTAGACCTCACCCGGGCACCACCATGACGCGACCTGTGTTACGGCACAGCCGGCGCGTGGCTCTGCATCGTTTCTTGGAAATCAGCAGACGAACATAGGAGAGTACCAGCCGGAGCACAATCCCGTCGCGCCCTATGCCAGGTGTTCACAACAATTTGCGGCGGTGCCCAAGCGAACTCCGCAGAGATCGCAATCCTGCTCCAGGTAGGGGAAAGTGATTTCCACGAGGTCCCTGTCAGACAGTCGGTCTCTGTCGACCCCCAGTTACGCCCTTGCGGAACGAGAAAAGGGTCAGGCTCTTTCTTGCGTTATGAAAGAGCCTCCTTCGAAGGCTCGACTCAGATTCATCACCCCGCCGTGTCGGGGAACCAGTCCCTATTCCCACCACTGCACCGGGGACTATACGCTGGTAAGTCTTCTGAACCGAGGGTTCAGCCCCTCACGCGCCTCGGACGGGGCCGCGCCAGAGACCGACCATCTCGCATCCAGATTTGGAGCTTGCGTCGTCGGAGTTGACGGAGAGTGACGGGGACCTCTGTCGAGGGACCCGGTTCGCCGCTTCGCTCCTCGTCGCTGCCCAGCTGTCCTGTTCGGACGCGCGTTAGGACTAGCGCTTGACGCAGTGACCGCGATGCGGGCAGTGCGGCGGCCAGACCTCCGCGTTTCGTCCGAGGGGCGGCTGCTCATGAGCACGCCGGCACCGGTCGTCCCCATGGCAGGGGACAGATTCCAAGTGCCGCCGCTTCATGGACCGTTTTCGTAGCGCTCTATTTGGACTTATAAGTAACGACGACGACACGGCTCGGTCGGATGACCTACCGCGCAACGCCCACCTCGCCGCCCAAAGCTCTCTAGCCGACCTCTGTCTTATGAGTCTGTTTCCCCTGCTGCTAGTTGGACTCTCCACAGGACTCGCGGGCTGAACCGTAGTGGGCGTGGAGAGCGTATAACTCCCCGCGCCCGGCTCAGCGCGCTCGTGAAGAGGCATCCTCAAGCGGCAGATCAAAACTCTCGCTGCCGCTGGCTGTAACTAAATTAGACCCAGGGCAGAGGTTCGGCACCCTAACCCGGCACGCACCGGGTTCCACTACCCCCAGTTGTAGCCAAGCGTTGTTCTCGCCGGAGAGATTGTAGTCGGGCCAAGAACACAGCAAAGACTTCAGCGTTCGATAGTCTATCTGTATGTATGGGTCTCTCGTCGAATTGGATGAATAACGTTCACCCATTCACTGTGTATTCAGGACATCATCCGATCCATCTATGCCTTACACACCGTTAACGCTTAGTTCCCTTCACGCAACATCCACGAGAGACCCAGTAGGCGGGGCTGTCTTAACCCGCGCTGTTGAATTTCTTCACTTTGATATTCGCGGCGCTTGGACCGCGCCCACCTCACGTACATACCCGCCCGTGTTTTCGTCAATTCCTTTAGGTCTCATACCGTCGGTACCCATACCTTTGTATATACCACCATCTCCTGGGTACAGCTTTCGGGAACGCAGTGTGAGGCACCCTTCCTGTGGAACCAAGCCACATTGGGGCCCTCACTGAGGCGAACCACTATTTTCCATTTCCGTCGGGCGCTCGCCGAAGTATCCGGACACACTGCGGGGTCCATCCTTCAAGGGGCTGGGAACATGACCACCTTTTGACCGCGCACCTACTGTCCCGACTTATAATTAGGATGGGGCTATGTCCTTCCTAGACAGTAAATCAAAAACGCCATTTAACGGAAGCCCCATAAAATTACAGTGAGCGGACTGTTAATATTCTCTGTTTTCGTGACACACTGGACCTAGATTTGCTCCCCTGGTACTCTTAAATGGGACCCCATGGTACTCTAAAAACTCGAATGACTGGCAAAAAACGCTTGGATTTTCGTTTCATCCAGGCCAACAGCGCACTCGTTGCACAAGCTTCTGTTCCCGACTAGGGGTCCGTCTCGCCTGGGACCCCGAAGTGTAGCCCCTCTTATGGAGCGCTCAGGTAGGACCTCCAGGACTGAGGCCACCTGCGCCACTTTGTCCGAATAGGGACTCTTTTCGGACTCGGACCCTTGAGTGTAGCCGCCAGTCTGGAAGCCAGGTTAGACCTCCAGGACTGAGGCCACCTGCTGCACTACTTTGTCCGACTAGGGTCTCGTTTCGGCCTCAGTGGACGAGTAGGCCCCCTAGTCTGGAGCCCAGGTTAGACCTCCAGGACTGAGGCCACCTGCTGCACTACTTTGTCCGACTAGGGGGTCTCGTTTTCGGCCTCGCGGGAAGAGTAGACCCCCTAGTCTGGAGCCCCAGGTTAGACCCTCAGGACTGAGGCCACCTGCTGCCCACTTTGTCCGAATAGGGGACGAGTAGACCCCCTAGTCTGGAGCCCAAGGTTAAGACCTTCAGGAACTGAGGCCACCTGCTGCACTACTTTGTCCGACTAAGGTCTCGTTCGGCCTCAGGGGACGAGTAGACCCCCTAGTCTGGAGCCCAGGTTAGACCTCCAGGACTGAGGCCACCTGCTGCACCACTTTGTCCGACTAGGGGTCTCGTTTCGGCCTCAGGGGACGAGTAGTCCCCCTAGTCTGGAACCACAGGTTAGACCTCCAGGACTGAGAGCCACCTGCTTTTCACCACTTTGTCCGACTAGGGGTCTCGTTTCGGCCTCAGGGGGGACGAGTAGTTCCCCCTAGTCTGGAGCCAGGGTTAGACCCTCCAGGACTGAGGCACCTGCTGCACCCCTTTTGTCCGACTAGGGGACGAGTAGTCCCTCCTAATTCTGGAACACAGGTTAGACCTCCAGGACTGAGGCCACCTGCTGCACCACTTTGTCCGACTAGGGGTCTCGTTTCGGCCTCAGGGGACGAGTAGTCCCCTTAGTCTGGAAACCCAGGTTAGACTCCAGGACTGAGGCCACCTGCTGCACCACTTTGTCCGACTAGGGGACGAGTAGTCCCCCTAGTCTGGAACACAGGTTAGACCTCCAGGGACTGAGGCCACCTGCTGCCCCACCACTTTGTCCGACTAGGGTTCTCGTTTCGGGCCTCAGGGGACGAGTAGTCCCCCTAGTCTGGAACCAGGTAGACTCTAGGACTGAGGCCACCCTGCCTGCACCACTTTTGTCCGAGTAGGGTCTCGTTCAGCCTCAGGGGACGAGTAGTCCCCCTAGTCTGGAACCACAGGTTCGACCTCCAGGGACTGAGGCCACCTTGCTGCACCACTTTGTCGACCTAAGTGGGTCTCGTTTCGGGCCTCAGGGGAACGAGTAGTCCCCCTAGTCTGGAACAGACAGGTTTAGACCTCCAGGACTGAGGCACCTGCTGGCACCACTTTGTTCCGACTTAGGGGCTCGTTTCGCGGCCTTAGGGGACGAGTAGTCCCCCTAGTCTGGAACACAGGTTTGACCTCCAGGACTGAGCCCACCTGCTGCACCACTTTGGTCCCGACTAGGGGTCTCGTTTCGGCCTCAGGGGACGAGTAGTCCCTCCCTAGTCTGGAACACAGGTTAGACCTCCAGGACTGAGGCCCACCTGCTGCACCAACTTTGTCCGACTAGGGGTATCGTTTCGGCCTCAGGGGGACGAGTAGTCCCCTTAGTCTGGAACCCAGGTTAGACCTCCAGGACTGAAGCACCTGCTGGCACCACTTTGTCCGACTAGGGGACGAGTAGTCCCCCTAGTTCTGGAACACAGGTTTAGGCCACCCTGCTGCCACCTTTGTCCGACTAGGGGTCTCGTTTCGCGGCCCAGGGGACGGAGTAGTCCCTTTAGTCTGGACCCAGGTTAAGACCTCCAGGACTGAGGCCACCTGCTGCACCACCACTTTGTCCGACTAGGGGACGAGTAGTCCTCCTAGTCTGGAACACAGGTTAGACCTCCAGGACTGAGGCCACCTGCTGCACCACTTTGTCAGACTAGGGGTCTCGTTTCGGACTCAGACGCCATGTGATCCCGCCCCCCCTGGGTATCTTTAATGACCACCAGACGTGGGGGGGCCTGCTGCACCCCTTAGTCCGTGTGTGAGGTCCCGTTCCGGCCTCAGGGGGCGAGCGGACCCGTTGGTCTGGTTGCTGGGGGGGACTACCAGACCGGGGGCCACCTGCTGGACCACTTAGCCCGTGTGTGAGGTCCCGTTCCGGCCTCAGGGGGCGAGCGGACCGCTTGGTCTGGTTGCTGGGGGGGACTACCAGACCGGGGGCCACCTGCTGCACCACTTAGTCCGTGTGTGAGGTCCCGTTCCGGCCTCAGGGGGTGAGCGGACCCCTTGGTCTGGTGGTTGTGTTTAGTTTAGTTTAGTTTTTATTTGTGCAAATAAACAAGATTAAAAAAGGCAAAAAGATTTGCATAGACATGCATAGATGCACGGGTGGGACAAAAGAAACCCCGAAGGGCTTATTAAGGATGTCCACCTGACATTAAAATACAATAAAGTAAAAGAAAAAAAAGACAAACAAAAGTAAAATTAAAGAGATAAAACAACTACAAAGTCATTTTAACAAAAATGGAGAATACATTTTGAAAAAAAGCAAAGTAAAAGATGTAAACTAACAAGCAAAAAGACAATACAGCATACATCATCAGTTTATCACATTATCATAGGCTTTTAAAATAAGGGTACATTTTAAGATATTTTTTGAAAGTAGCTAAAGATGAGTGTTTACGTCGAGTAGCTGGAAAACTGTTCCAAACGACTGGTCCTCTGTCCCTAATAGAAAACTGTCCCAGATTTGTTCTGAAAAATTGCCGGTGAAGGAGATCTACAGATCTGGTCTGATGACTATGGATCTGTGACCTGGTTATAAAAAAACTGTTAAAAGAAGAGGGAAGTAAATTATTGAAAAACTGGAAAACAAAAGTGCCGATCTGAAGAGTATTCACATCATATATGCTTAACAACTCCAGATTCCGAAATAATGGAGCACTATGAGCGTCCCAACTGTGGGGCTTTCACACCAAAAAGAACCGAGAGCCAGTTCCGGGCTGGTGCTAGGGCCAGTTCCAAACTGGTTCCAGCCTTATCCCAGTTACGAACCGGTTGGTTTCACACCTGCGAGAGCCAGCCATGGAGCCCGGCGGAAAGCAACGTCATGACGTCACTTCAAACGTCTGCATACGTCTCCGCTTTTACTGGCAATCCTCGCAGTTTCAAACACAACAATTGGTGGGAATACCGCGGCCAGCTGTACACAAGTTTTTCTCCTCGCTTTGAGCGCCTACTTTAGGCAACCAAACACAACAGATCCAGCGAATCTGTGATAATGATCGTGTGGCGCGAGAGCTTTGGACCGGTCTTCGGTTTTGTCCTTCCTGTTTATGACGGTAAGGATAACCCCCGCCCCCTGCCCCTGGCGTAAAAGCGGTTCCCGTTCTGGCCCAGCTCACAACTGGGGCTTGAGTTGAACCGGTTTTTAGGGGCCGGAGCCGGTTCTTTGGCGGTGTGAAACCAAAACCCTGGCTCTAGCTCCGAACCGGCCCGGAACGGGCTCCGATTTTGCGGCGGTGTGAAAGGGCCACTGGAGTTGGTTACAGATCATCTAACAAATTTTTTCTGAACAGAAAAATCGAATTTTACACTGGTTTTGTATGTACTAGCCCATACTATATTACAATAGGATATGAAGGGATAAATAAGGCAGTAATATAAATCCATACAAATTTTCCTTGACAGCACGTGTCTTACTCGTCTAATAACCCCAATGTTTCTAGCCAATTTATTGGACACCTGTGATATGTGTTTTTTCCAATTGAGCATATGGTCAATAAAAACCCCAAGGAACTTAACATTGGAAACATTAGCAATAAGCACACTTCTCTACATTAAGGGATAATTTGTTGAATTTGAACCAGTTATCCAGCCGATCGAGTAACTTGTGTTCATCTTTATCGGTAATGAAAATATTTGTGTCATCGGCATACAAAATAAAAAGAGCTTCATCAGATATTAAATGCAAATCATTAATATAAATAAGGAATAAAAGAGGTCCAAGTATGGAACCTTGAGGAACTCCACACTGTAGATGACTTTAAGTCGAGTTAGCTCCATTCCATACTACATACTGTTTCCTGTTGAACAGATAACTTTTAAACCAATCAAGCTCAGTCCCAGAAACCCCATGAGCCTGAAGCTTAGTTAATAACATATTCGGATCAACGGTATCAAAAGCCTTGGATAAATCAATGAACACTCCAATTGTGAGTTCCTTGTTGTCCAAAGCTGTAGATATTCTATTAACTAATTGGACCAGGGCCATAGAGGTAGAATGTTTGGCACGGAAACCAAACGGATAATCATACAATAAGTTATTGTCTTTAAGATGTGCAATTAATCTATTATATACAATTTTTAAATATGGGAATAACCTTAGCCCATTCAGTTGGTCTGGTACTACACCTGATTGAAGAGACCAGTTAAAAATATGACACAGTGGTTTTACACTGGTGGGGAGACACTGCTTCACTAATTTCATTTTGAGATCATCAAAACCAGCACTTGTTGACTTTAGACTTGATACAATATCCCATATTTCTTTTTTCATCCACAGTAGAAAAATGAAACATTTGATTGACTGGAAGGAGGTCCTGTACTGTTAGAATAGAGTGGTGTTAGAGGGATTTTTGCAGCCAAAGCGGGACCAATATTGACAAAATAAGTATTGAATTCTTCAGCAATTTCAATGGGATCCTCAATACTAGAATCGTTATTATAAAATATGCTCTGAGAATTAATTTTTGATGAGGGTTTGTTGATAACTTCATTAATAATGGCCCATGTCTTCTTCATATCATTTTTTGATGTATTCAATTTCTGTTGGTAATGATTTCTCTTAGATTTTCTCAACATATGGTTGAGTTTATTTCTGTACTTTGAATACATATTAAAGTTCAGGGGAGAGGGATTTGTCAAATAGTTTTTGTATAGGCCTAGTTTGTGTTTTTTTGATATGCTTTTTTTGAGCTCTTTGGTCAGCCAAGATTTGTGGATTTTGGGCTTAATGGATTGTTTTTCCAATGGAAAGGATTGATTGAAAATGCCAAAGAATTCATTGTTAAAACTAGAGTATGCTTTAATCAAATCATAAGTTGACAAAGTTGAATTCCATTGATTACTAGATCAATTATTTTCAAATTTCTTCACATAAGACATCTTGAAGTTCCTTAACAACACTCTGGTAATATCTTGACCTATTTCATTGGAGTGATAAACTGTAAAAATAGGAAGATGGTCTGATATATCAGTTAATACTATACCAGATAATCCGTTTTTATTTGTATGGTTGGTAATGATGTTGTCAATTATAGATTTACTTGATGAAGTTATTCTAGTGGCTTGTGATATCAGGGGAAAGAAAGCATTCGCAAATAATGTGTTCAGAAATGTTTCTGAATTGGCGTTGACGTGTGTCCCGAAGGGACTCACTATATTGATGCACCTAGCCGTTCCAGAATCACTTCAGAATCATGCTGTAACACCATGCTGTCAACAAGGTCACCATATATAACTTTGGGTATACCTACTTATATCTTGCATAAAGTAAATTGCTTACTTTATAATTTCTGGTATACCTACTTATATCTTATGATAAAGTAAATTGTTTACTTTATAACTTCTTATTGGCCTACATATATCTTATGATAAAGTAAATTGCTTACTTTATAACTTCCTCTTTGCCTATATATATATCTTATGATAAAGTAAATTGCTTACTTTATAACTTCTTATTTGCCTACATCTTACCATAAAGTAAATTGCTTACTTTATAACTTCTTATCTTTCTATATATCTTATGATAGAGTAAATTGCTTACTTTATAACTTCTTATCTTCCTATATATCTTATGATAGAGTAAATTGCTTACTAACTTCTTGTATGCCTATATATATATGATAGAGTAAATTGCTTACTAACTTCTTGTGTGTTAGGAAACTGTGTGCCTTAAAATGTCTTATCATAGAGCCAACTATTTACATTATATACCCTTTTTATGTCGTAAATTGAATGCTTAAACATATCTCCTTGTGGAGAAACATTGGAGGAATACAAAGAACGTGTGTCCCTTTAGACCCCATGATGTATGAACACTCACCACGTGATGACATGTACATGACTTCAAACATCTTGTGTTGGCCCTCGGGCAAAATAAGGGAAAAACTTGGGAAGGTTTAACAAAGGGTTATTTGTTAGTGGAACGGTTAAAAAGGGAGATCTGCAGAGAGGGGTCAAGGGGTTTTTTAGTTAGTTGATTTTTGGTTTTCTGGGGGCTCTGCTGTTGGTGTGGTGTTGTGTGCTCCTCTCTCTCTGCTCAGAGAAACTGCGGCCTGCATAGCAATAGCTTTTTCATCTTTAAGGACTCTGATACCGTAATGCTCGGTTCAGACTCTATTCTTTTTAGTTTAGTGTCAGAATTCCAACCTCAAGCTCTTCTTGGGGGGACGCTAGCACATTCTTACACAAGGGCAACTCTCGGGGTCGTGCGGTGTATTGGGGCACGAGAGTTGCGTCGACAAGCGCCTCTTGGGAGGACGCTGATACGTCCTTGCACAAGGACAACTCTCGGGGTCGTGCAGTGTACTGGGGCACGAGAGTTACGTCGGCACTACTACAGCAGGATCTACCTGAAAACCATTTAATACGCACAGACACTGGTACTGTAGGGCCTACATGAAAGTAGGCTACATTTTATACGCCCGGACACTCAACTCACTCAACGGAGTGTCCACGCCCGGACACTCAACTACAGGACACACAGACACCCAACTATAGGACTCACCTAGACATACGTTGGTACATATCATACACTCAGACACTCAAAGATCTACTTGGGAAAGCGTTGGTACATTTAATAGGCCATTTTTTTTTATCTACTTTTCTCCTTCTTTTTACTGTCTTTTCTTTTTAAAATCTATACTCAGTTGTAGAAGCTATTGTTTTTATTGGACCTAAAAATAAATCTACCTTACTACATTTGTAGTAGGTTAACCCAATCGTTCGAGTCCTTTTCCCTGTCGACACCTCGACAACAGGCAAAGCTGAACGACACGCTCTCCCAGCCGATCCCCTCACGGTAAGTGGCGCATGGTACAGACAACGGCCGATTGTGACTGACGTGTATAGGGGGTGACAAGGCAGAGACATAAAAGAGGTTTTGTTTAATTCACAAGGCAAAAAGATACATCATTATTTCATATTGACCAAGAGAGAGACCTTGATCCCGCTAAACAAGGGTGTGGAGGGGACAGGTCTGAAATCCGTATTAAAGTAACTGTTATGAAGGGACTTAACAGAGTGACCTGGGTCGGACCGGGTTAAGACTGAGCCGAGCCGGACCGAGCGCCTCCGTGAAGCCGACGAGGCACGGGACAAGAGGGTCTCGACCTAGGTTGGTCCCGGGGAGCGTGCGTGCGACACCCAGAAACACACAGAACCATGCCTCTGCGGAGCGGTGTGTGCGTCGCGCGCAACAGTTCCTATAAATCACCGCGCGTGCGGTGCCAACACTCGACAATACGCATAAGTTTTCATATATTCACATACTATTTTGAAACTAAAGAGGCTGGTGTTTTGTTTTTATATCATTTATTTATATTGTTCAGTAGGCCTATATATGCCTACATGAGGCCGTAGCACAGTGAACAGACTAGATCCAATCATTTTGAAACTTCAACAGACACCCGCCTCCAAGTGAGTGAACGTTTGTCAATTGGGCAGTTCCAGACCTCCTGTACAAATGAAATGAAGTACGATGGTCTGGTAGGATCAGGTTAATACCATAGTACCTTTTCTAAAGAACACGACACAGTCAGTGTCGTCAACTTGCATTGGAGCAAATTCCGTGGCCACATCACGGACAATTTAACGGAATTCCGTGAGACCACCACGGATTTTGAATTAACGGCCCGTGGTCAACTCGCTCGTTCAGACGGGGATCTGTGTGTGTGCCACGGAATATCAGTGTCCTTGGAGCAAATTCCGTGGACACATCACAGATAATTTAAGTGATTCCGTGAGGGCAACACGGATTTTGAGTTAAGCGCCCGTGGTCGACTCGTTCATTGAAACGGGGATCTGGGTGTGCGCCACGGAATACCAGTGTCATTAACTTGCATTGGAATAAATTCCGTGGCAACGTCACGGACAATTTAGGTGATTCAGTGATGGCAACAAGGATTTTGAATTAAGCGCCCGTGGTCGACTCGCTCGTTGTGCGTGGTCGACCTCTGTGTGTGTTGTTACGTATTTTAAGCACATAAACTGCCCCCCACATAGCCACTAGGAAGCAGGCTCAAACACAAGCTGCCCCCACACATAGCCCCTAGGAAGCAGGATCGAACACACCAGCTGCATTACCCCCACATAGCCAATAGGAAGTGGGATCGAACACACAAGCTGCAATAACTACTCCAGCCACAGATGGCAGCACCTTTGGACGGGTGAGGAGGGCGGAGTAAATACGTCATATAGGCAACGCCTACTTGATATTAATCAGAGCGGGAGTCAGATATGGTCAGAAACATCTGACAGCCCTGTTGAGAGGCTCGGGGCTAAGCCCCGGGGCTTGAAGTAGCTCTGGGGTATTTTTCTCCACGCGTGTTAGATACAATTTCTTAGATACCTCTGGCTTCATAGTTACCATACCGAAATACTTTAACAAATACAGTGAGTTAAAAGCGACCCGGATGGAACTACGTTCTTCAAGAAAGCGTCAGTGTGCCACGGAATACCAGTGTCACTTGCATTGGAGCAAAGTCCGTGGCCATATCACGGAAATCGCCGCGGTTCCGAGACGATCTCACAGATTTTGAGATTTTGGTCATTTCACGGATTCCTGTGAGACCAGGTTTTTTTGGAAAAGCATGTCCGAGTGAGCCTTGTAACAATATTCACACGCATATTGCTCACCAAAGAAAGCTGACGGGTTTTCTATGTAGTTATAGTGGTTGTCTTGTAGATACATCCATATTGTTTTTGGATGTTGGTCAGGATGTGTTTGAAACAATTCCAACTTCTTGAGAGTAGAGTTGTGATGGAAAAATCTAAATTTTAACATCGAAATGCCTCTCAAATTTGGAAACATCCGAGAACCCCACAGGGTGATTGGGGTCATACCCCAGGACTCTGTGTAATTTGCGGGCTGCCAACAAATTAGCCTCTTCGAACACAAGCGTTACCCACAGGCACCCCCTCTTGCAGAAAATGTGCCACGCATAGTGAGAAGCACAAATTGTCATGTGTGTTGTTTGGGTTGTAGAGACTTAATTTTTCCAGTAAATGATATTGCTTTTTTTTAACTTTAGCCGGATTCCCCCTCTTTTATCATGGACACCACTAACAACCAACTCTAGCGCACCATCCGTCAGACTGGTGTCATTACTTTGCATGACTTGGGAAATCTGCTCTAGAAATTCTTATATCAATAGCCTACTCTCCAATAATATAATAATAGGCTATATAGGAAAATTGAGAAACGGCAATCTCATGCAATCTTTTATCAAGCCACTGATTGTTTATATGTAGGGTACAGCTGGCTTGCCGTGTGGATACGCATAAGTTTTCATATATTCATTCAAAATATTAACATACTACTTTAAAACTAAAGAGGCTGGAGTTTTGTTTTTATATCATTTTTTTATATTGTTCATTTGGCCTATATATGTCTACATGAGGCCGTAGCACAGTTAACAGACAAGATCCAATCATTTTGAAACTTCAACAGACACCCGCCTCCAAGTGAGTGAACGTTTGTCAATTGGCTTTATGCACAGCTCCACGACTTCCTGAAATAAGCCAGCTTGTTTATTTCCTGTCTTACATTATTGGACCAACTGATTAATCCAGGTGTGCCTGACCATTGTTGTGAGGTCAGACACACCTGGATTAATCAGTTGGTCCAATAATGTAAGACAGGAAATAAACGAGCTGGCTTATTTCAGGAAGTCGTGGAGCTGTGCATAAAGCCAATTGGGCAGTTCCAGACCTTCTGTACAAATGAAATTAAGTACGATGGTCTGGTAGGACCAGGTTAATACCATAGTACCTTTTCTAAAGAACACGCCACGGAATATCAGTGTCCTTGGAGCAAATTCCGTGGACACATCACAGATAATTTAAGTGATTCCGTGAGGGCAACACGGATTTTGAGTTAAGCGCCCGTGGTCGACTCGTTCATTGAAACAGGGATCTGTGTGCGCCACGGAAAACCAGTGTCATTAACTTGCATTGGAATAAATTCCATGGCAACATCACGGACAATTTAGGTGATTCAGTGATGGCAGCAAGGATTTTGAATTAAGCGCCCCTGGTCGACTCGCTCGTTGTGCGTGGTCGACATCTGTGTGTGTTGTTACGTATTTTAAGCACATAAACTGCCCCCACATAGCCCCTAGGAAGCAGGATCGAACACACCAGCTGCATTACCCCCACATAGCCACTAGGAAGTAGGATCGAACACACAAGCTGCAATAACTACTCCAGCCACAGATGGCAGCACCTTTAGACGGGTGAGGAGGGCGGAGGAAATACGTCACATAGGCCACGCCTACTTGATACTAACCAGAGCGGGAGTCAGATATGAAACTTGGACTAACTAAGTTGTCTCATAGTTCTGTGGTTCCACTGCCACATACCCCTCCCTGGTTTTTTGTTATGCCCACAGTGGATATCGTTTTAGTTAAAAATGCGTGATGAGGTTGAGGAGGAAAGGGATGTGAGACATCTCACTAATGTGCATATACGCACCGAATATCCTGACGGGATTCAAATTTTTACAGATGGTTCTAAAGACCCTGCTACAGGGAAGACTGCAGCTGCAGTGTTTATCCCAAAGTATAAGAAAGAAATTCAAAAGAGACTCTCTGACCACCTTGCAGTTTATTCAGTCGAGCTATTTGCAATCTGCCTTGCACTAGAATGGATTGAAGAGGTTAAGACCCGGTGTAATGTTATTTGCTCTGATTCATTGTCAGCATTGACTAGTATTCTGCACGGCAAGTCAGTGTGCAGACCTGACCTACTGTATGATGTTCTTCAAGATCTTTTTAGACTGCATTCAAGCAAGATATTTTAGTTATTTTTGTATGGGTTCCATCTCATTTCAGGGTATTGAAGGGAATGAGGTTGTAGACCAGCTTGGCTAAAGATGCTTTTAAATTTCTGAGATTCAGATTAACATTCCACTTAGTAAAGCAGAAGTTAAGCATATCATAGTAACTAAAATGATAGGCGAATGGCAGGGGCAGTGGGACAGGGAGAGTAAGGGTAGCTTCCTTCGCACTATACAAAAAACAGGTGCCCACCAGAAAGACAGTGCAGCTGGAGCCGAAAAAGAAGAACAAATAATAACAAGGCTTAGGATAGGCCACACTAGGCTGAACCATCATCTTCATGTTATTGGCAAAACATGACACGGGCCATTTGTGATTAACTGCAGGGAAATGGAGACAGTTTCAACATGTTTTATTAGTTTGCCCAGCGTACAGCATAGAAAGAGCAGGGTGCTTGCGCAAGTCTTGAAAGTCTTAATAAGTATGGAATTTTAAAACACTGTTTTCCAGACCTTGAAAAGTCTTGAATTTTGTGTGAAAGTCTTAATAAAGTATGGAAAAAAAACTATGGTAGAATTTTACAGTATGCTCAAAGGCATTGTGAAATGAGAAATAGGAAGGTAGGCTATAAAACCATAATTTTACTAACTGGTCATGTACTGTGTTAGCCTGATGGAATGATATCCAATCAACGCTTGCTTAGCCTAGTCTGGCACATTTTCGTGATGTCACTGCTGAGGTCTATTGATACATAGCTAGCCTAGTGGTCAACAGAAATGGGTCGTTGCGTGTTTTCGAATTTATGGCTACAACACCCGAAATTTAAAGACTGGATTGCACCGGACCCTAAATCAAACACAAAAGCATACTGCAAATATTGTGCTAAAAACATTGACATTGTCAGCATGGGAGAGGCAGCACTGGTGAGCCATCTTCAAAGCAAGAAACACTCAAGTCTGGCAGCCAGTGTACTGACATCAACACCAGCGTCCAGCTTTTTTCATTCAAGAACTGCTCCACAGTCCAGGTAAGAGAGCTTGTAAATGCACGTACTCAAAATACTGTCGTCAAAATATCCAGGGCTCGTTTATTATGGTTCTCTGGTGTAACGTGTGTGACTAGCTGAACATACTAATCGTCTATGCTAGCTGTGACGTAGCCGTTAGCTATAACTTAGCAGTTAACTGTATGGTAATATTTCAGTTACTAGTTCATTAGTAATACGGTTTTTGCAAATAGAACGATCTTGTTCAGTGACATAAGCTTATCTTTTTGCCACCCAGTTTCAAATGGTGAGGACTGGTTTGATCAGAAATATTTTTAGGCTATTTTGAATTCACCAGGGTTTAATCAGAAATGGAGGATCTAGTGTTAGCAAAGGAGACTAGCTACCATACTGTCCTAGATTGTTACTATCAGTGAAATCGTTTCAAATATGATGTGCTGGCTAATTAACATTAAAAATGTTGCCTGGTTTGCCTCCAATACAGTTCATTCATTTGGTATTGTTTAGATTGCTTTAACTTATATTATAATTGTTTTATTTTTGTAAACATCATAGTGTAATTTTTAAAATAAATATTTATTTGTTTCAGCACGTCAGCTAGTACTCCTGCCCCTGCTTCAAGTGTGACTGCATCAACTGGAACTCCAGCATCTCCTGCAACCTCCTCAATAGCAAGTTTTATGCAAGGCACTGAAGTTCTTACTGCTGAGATTTACTGGGTACTGGAGCTGGTAACCAAACACAACTCATTCAAGAGCTGCAATGGAGTCAGCAATGTCTTTCAGTTGTTTCCAGACAGTGGTATTGCAAAAAAATTCACATGTGCTGAATCAAAGGCAGCATATCTATCCTCTTTTGGAATTGCCCCACACTTCAGTTCGATTTTAAAAGCAAAGATTAGAGCTTCAGATAAATATTTTCTCTTATTTGATGAAAGTTTAAATAACAATCTTCAGAAAAATCAGGTGGATATCCACATTCGCTTTTGGGATGGTGATGAAGTTAGGTCAAGATACTTTGACTCACAGTTTATAGGACATGCCACTGCAACAGAGTTGCACACGTGCCTTCAAAAGTCCTGTGAGGCAGTTGGAACACATGGAATCCTTCAGCTATCAATGGACGGTCCAGCTGTCAACTGGAAGGTGTATGACATGTTAACGGAAAACATTGAGCAGGAAACAGGCAGCAAATTGGTGAATATTGGTAGCTGTGGCCTCCATGTTATGCATAATGCGTTTAAGGCTGCAAGTGCAAAAACCAAATGGGGGGGGTCGAGCAGACACTCAGTTCTCTTTTTTGGCTCTTCAAGGATTCACCAGCGAGGCGTGAAGACTAGTCAAAAAGTCACTGGCAGCGATGTGTCTTCCCAAAGCGAGTACTGCCAACATTGCTGGCTTGAGAATTTTGACTGTTAACAGAAAGGGCAATAGAGATTTGGGCCACACGTTTCAGAAGTATGTGGCTAGTGTTAGGGCTAAACAACTCCCAGAGCCTAAAAATAAATCTTTCTCTGTCTTGCAGGAAAGCTGTGGATGATCCATTGTTTTGTCACCAAGGCCACAT
>OLKM01005459.1:0-17068 GCA_900291075.1 Melanogrammus aeglefinus | reverse complement strand
TCTCTCTGGAATAATGATAGTAAAATATGCGTATACCTCAATAAACATTCTTTTCCCGACTCTGGATTTTTCTGTAACCTAATCCTCTATACTTGGAGGTCGTTTTTTCACTGGTTTTACAAACTATCAAAATAACCTAGCTTAGGTACCTTCTATTCACCCTTTCTCTCCTCCACGTCGGCTATTGTGTCCGACGTGATTGTCTATGGATCTGGCCCGACACATCTGGTACTCCACGCGGACAGGCTCCGATTTTGGCGGCGGTGTGAGGCCATATGACCTGATGGTAACAACAGAAGGGTCTCCTGCATGTAACAAAGACTTTCCTGCTCAGTAATTTTTGCACTATATGCAAAGCCCTATTGGAACATTACTGCACAGCACTCCTGATTCGCCGTAACAGCTTCACAGCTTTCAGGTCAAAGATGCGTCAGTTCTACACCCGGTGTTTACAAGAGCGCCAACAATAAACATCACTGATGTACATCGATTTATGTAGGAAAAGAAAGTCCGACCAGAATTGGAGAAGGGTTAGGCTGTTTGCCACATATCACAGCTACGAAGGTCAAGAAAACTAACGTCTAAAGGCTGAAATTCCACCGGATGCGTTACGGCCGCAGCCACATCTTGGCCGGGTCACCGCAGCAGTGTTCCACTCTAATCAATGAGACCATTTCCACCGGGCGCGGCTGTGGAACGAACGTCTCAGGAGCGGCTCGCAGCGCTTTCGTTCCGTAGCATTCTTTGTTGACGCAAGCCGTTTGCTGAAGCTTGAGGTGTCAATTTCAACAGAGCATAATCGAGCCGGGCAGGAAATGAAAGTAAAAGCCATAAGATTTCTGGTCAATTTTCAAAATAAAACCACTACTCAACTCATGTAGCCTTCACAACTTCACATCAATCATTATTACAGTCATGACCGGTGACCCCAGGTCACAGTCAATCAATCAAAGGGTTCGAGCGTCGGCACTGACGACCTAGCTAGCTCGCTCCTGTCACTAAGTAGCATTATTTGTGGTCGTTTCTACATTGTTGTCATGACGTGGTATGCATAGAGACAGGCTCGAGCTTTATTTATTTTATTTTTTCCTTATACTTTTCGATTGAGAGATATTATTCTGCCCGTTTCTGTGCGGTGCAACTGGCGAACATACCGATTTATTCTTCCTGTCAGTGGCAGAACGTGGGAGTTTATTACGCAGCATTCCATCACTCCATCTCTCACCCTCGTCGCCAAAGGACGTGGGACATAAGTAAATCCTTACTGTGCCTACATACATACCTGGTGCTCATCAAAATGTCCATGGTTTTAGGTGTCAGCAAAGAACAAACCATATCACGCCCCACTAAATACACATAGCTTATGATCAGTTGTGTGCGCGGGTGTCATTGGGGGACATCGGTGACATCTAGCCATTAAGGGGCTGGACCAATAACCAAGGATGTAGTTTTGAATCCCAACCCAAAGACGCTGAATGAGGTCCCCCCTGTGGCTCCCGCGAGCGCCCACTTCGGTTTTCACCTTGCAGCGCTCCGGGTGAAGTAGTATACCTATAGGTCAGTATTCTCAATTTCGGCTACTGAATGCAGAGAAAGAATCCCCCCCAAGGGATTAGGACATTGTTACAATATGATTACACAGTGGTATTTCCAGCCTCCGCCCATGTTTCTTAGAGGTAGGTCACTCTGACTACTCTGTAGGAATCCAAGAAAATGTGAATGAAAACTTAAATGAATGCATAGTGAGTTTTAACAGTTACTGATGGTAGCTTAAGAATTATGGATCTGCCTTACCCTACCCCCACACCTCGCATACTAGCGCTCTCAAAGGAGCGGCCTGGCTCTGAACCTTTATGTCTGAAGAACTCCACCTCCTGTTTTGTCTACTACTAGTTTACAGCGTGGGAGACGCTGAAAGGTCAGAGACTCTAGAGGCGCTATTCCCGTCCACAAAATGAGCCCAACTGGTATAACGCCAGGGGAGACGGTGCTCTGGCTACTGGCTGAACTACTTAATGCGCTGTAAAAGGTATTTTCCTTGTAATGTTTTTAAAGTGGGCTGTTTAAAGTGAAGTCACAAATCAGGCACTGACAAAATCTTAATCAGCTTCATACTCACATCATCACCACTCCACAGAGGAGTGGAGCTGTCCTGCAGGACGTTTCTGAATGTTGGCAACAGGCCTAAAAGAAATCCGCTGCAGCAAAATTAAACACCAAGTCAACTCACATTCCGAAACACTCAGGTTTCCTGAGCTAATGTCTGCTGCAACCATTGAAAACTCCTATATTAACGCTCAGACGATGCTTTTGACGGCGAAGTCCTGATATACGCTCATCCGAAGATGTTTGAGGAAGCCATGAGTATGGAATTAAGAACATCCCCTGATTTGGTCTCTTTTGAGGTGTTCGACGAATTCTCACTACAAAACTCGCACTGTTTTAACTGCATTTCAAAGTTCATTTGTGCAGTGGCGTTGTTTGTCATGGTCTGTACACATACAAGCTATATAAAGCTTTGACATTGTTTAAAGGAAAATGAAATATCTTTTATAAGGTGTACGTTTGTCTTCTTTTGAAACATTTTCTGACGGGCTTAAACAGTAAGAATTCACAGACTTTATTGTTTTTCTTTGCATAAATTGGTCAGAAATTAACCTGATCTTGCAATGAAAGTCACTATTAGCTTCCAGTGTATTGTTAATACTAGGTAACCCCAAAACAGTCATTGTGGTGGTGGGAAAAGGTAAGGCAAAATCATTGCATATTATCCGCTTTTAATTTAACCATGGCTCAAACTTTTTAAACATTGAAAGATGTCCATAACAATACTCACTGGAGGCAGGGCTGTTCTGAATAAAAAAAAAACAGTGGCTAGCTCCACTGATATTAAGTCCTAGCTTTCCTGCTTTATTAAGGCAGGTCTACGACAGGAAACGTGCCGGGAACGGCTGATACCCACTGTCCGCCTAAAATAAATGGAACATCAACAAAATAACTGAATAGAAAAAACGATGTACATATTTGCACATATTTAGTCCTCTCTACCTGTCCAACACTGGGGAATTATGCTGCTGGTCAAGCATGAGGAGGTGTCTCCTTGCAGGGTCCATCAGGTGGGGCGTCCCCAGTTCAAAGCGAGCACACCATCCAACAAGGCTGTTTACATCAGGCTGATTTGAAGAAAGAATATTCTAATAGTCCCAAGCCATCTCCCTAAGTGTTAGGTAATTGTCAACCAGCAGCTGGCCAGTTGATGGGTGAAACGAGCTGGCTCTGTCTTCTCCAAGGTGGCAAAATATGCTTGGAGATTATCAATCTCCACACAAAACTGTTTGTAGGTGGCAGAAGGTCTTTTGACTCCTGTAAAACACTTGGGGTCCACTCTGGAATCCACAATCCCTTCCACCATCCTACGGCCGCACAGAAATCACAACGGTGAAACTCGTGGATATAGTTATATTTCAATCTCAAAGGCTAGGGTATAGGCAGTCAATCATGTTGGCTTTGGTAACGAATAAATAGACCTACACAAGTGAAAAGGCAACCTAGCATTTAATGAAAATGACAGTGCAGGTGCTATATACAAACCTGTGAGGCAGGTGGTACATGGTCTCCGGTTTTCCAGATGGGCAGAGGCTGACGGACAGGCCTGATAGTGTGGTTGTTCCAAAGCTCTCTGTGCTCATCAAGCTTTTTCTGAAAGATGCCCGGGAAGACATACCGTACAAGGCACTTGTGTTCATGGGTGCCGTTGAAGTAGTGTTTGTCTCTCAGGTCACCAAATAGAACCATCCAGAACTGTGTCGTAATAATGGAATGGAGAGTATACAAAGTGATTTACCTCAGTGGTTGTATAATGTTTTCTAACACAAACATAAATAATTAAATATTAAGAGAGTGCGTGCGTGTCTTGCCTCTTCTTTTGACACCTTCAAACGTACCTCTGCTTCTGAAAATGGACCACCAGCTTTCAATTCCTTTGATGGGCAGTTGAAGTGCCATACATGTGGCTGAGAGGGGTCCCCGCCAAATTCATCGGCGTGGTCCTCTCTTAATGAAACATTGGATGGCAGCCATGTCTCCGTTTTCTGTCCACACAGTCCGTCTGAAGTCGTGCTGGAACTACGCCACAGTTCGATCAACCCCACTGCAGGTAATATCGTGCTATTACTGCAGGGTTGTTGTTGGTGCTGCCACTACTGAGCCACATAAGCCGCCTGGAATACCCATCGATGCAGCCACTGATGGCAATCCCAAAGGGCTTAAGTTTGTCGTATCCATCCACGTGCCACACCTGATTGGGTCCTGCAGCGCAATAGTAGGATCTCCTGAAAAATCGGCACCTATGACGGAGAGATACTCTTTCTGTATTAAGGGATCTGAGTGCTACAATAACATTATCTCGTATGACGGTCAACGAATGCGTCTGTTGCAGGGTCTGCCACATAGCCCTGTAGCCCAACAGCTGTCCTGAGCCATTTAGTTCAGTCCTGATGGCAGAGTTTCACAGTCTCCATCGGAGCATAACTTACCCCTCCGACTAAGGTTAACCTGTTTTCAGCCTTCTTTTGAGAGTTTTCAGGCTCATTAACATCCCGTGTTTTGGGTCTCCAAAAAAATCACAGATAACGTTGTAAGGAGTGGCCCTTTCTGAAGAGGTCCCGGATAAGGTCTTCCTCTGAGGCCTCATGGCCCACAGCCTTCGCTTGACGAGGTGGATGGAATTGATGGAAGCTGCGTAAGGAACCCCACGTTCTGCCCACATGACGGACAAAACTGGGAGCGTCCCCCAATTGCACCGCACAGAAACGGGCAGAACATGTCATTCTGAAAGATAAAAAAGTTAAATTAAAAATGGTTCAAGCCTTCTCTTGCATTACCACGTCATGACAACAATGTAGAAACGACCACAAATAGTGCTATTTAGTGACCGGGAGCCAGCTAGCTTCCAGCTAACAACGTTTGGAGAACGTTTAACAATTATCTGTCTAATACTATCTAATACGTTATGGGGACAATGACTTCATATGTTGAAAACACACAAATCCACTTCGTTATCATAATAAAGAGAGAACACGTACCTCTTGTAGCACACTCGAACAACTGAAGACCTTCGTAATTGAAAAGAACCGCCAACCGGATATGGGTCCGTCACTGATTATGGTCCCCCAGGACACATTTCCGTTGTCATTTACTTGCAGTTTGTTTCGTTGTTGTGAGTCGATGCAGGTGTTTTTCTGATTTTTGCAGGGTGTTTTTTGAATTTGCATGTTTTTTGGCATTTGCAGCGCAGGTGTTGTGTAATCGATGAAAGTGTTTTCTGAATTTGCAGGTGTTTTCTGAATTTGCAGGTGTTTTCTGTATATGCAGGTGTTGTGGCGTTTGCGTGTGTTGTGACCCCTCCTCTTGGCCACCGTAGTAACACGTCCCGTGGAATTCCGGTGTAACAGACGCTAGCTACTGTCATAGTTTACCGTGCGTTCACACCAAACGCGACGGGGCGACAAGATCCCATACAAAGTGAACGTAGAGACGCGTATCGGGCGAGATTTTCGCGAGAGAAAACTGGCGACAAATGTTGATTTGTCACGCACACACTTCGCCGTCTTCTGGCGAGCGGCGTTCACGTGGAATTGTGTTGGCGCGACAAGATTTTCGCTCGAGTTCAAATTTTTCAAACTTTGACGCGAATTTCGGCGTGATGACGCGTGATTAACAGCCAATCAGCGTTCACTTCATTGAGTGACGTAGCGTTCACTTCCCGCTCAAGCTAAAGACATGCAATGCTTGTCTTTAAGAACTTGTCTTTAAATGCTTTTGTCTTTAAAAAGGTAAAGACATGCAATGTCGGACATGGTTGTGAAATGGAGGACCTGGAGTCAAGTTGTGGCGCTCTTTCTCTCTCTATGTCGAGACGCGAGCAACATCTTTGGTTTATTGTTTGAAGTAGCCTTCTTCCCTAGAATGGGTTGCCTTTCTCAAGGCTGGGTGCCATCTTACCCCACTATTTAACCCATAGCTGGGGACGGTATCTCGCAGACGCAGAGCCTCATCAGCATACAGCCACCTGGTTTTCCTAGGCGGTCTCCCCATCCAAGTACTAACCAGGCCCGACCGCTCTTAGCTTCCGGAGATCAAGACGAGATCGGGCGTACCGGTGGCGCGACAGATTCGACAAAACTTGCACAGCGACAGATTATGATGTGTGGCGCGACAAAACTTCGGCGACAACGCGAACGGGCGACAAATCGACACTTTCTAACGTGTATTACGATGCAGAAACAGCAAATTCCAACAAGATTTCTTAACCAGTGTTTTATATCAGCCTGTTGTGTTGAGTAATAAGTTTAATTTATAGCCACGGCTTTAAAGTAACATTTCTTAGCTACCTAACGTTTCTTTCCATGTAGTAACATGTTATAGATGTGATGATGCGAGTAGCCTAGTACAATTGAAGCTAAATTAATTTGTATCTGTTGTTTCATTCAGTGTCCAATAAAGACAAGCTGATAGTGCAGATCAGCGTGAGACCCTTGTGCTACAGGTCGATGGGGAGAGCGAGGCACCAAAGTTTGAGTCTAGGCAGGAAGCTGTTTTCATCCCTGTTCAGTGGTGTTTGTTCGGTTGAGCAGTAGCTAAGTGTAGTCCTCAAGGGCCACCAACTTGAATGTTTTTCATGTCTCCCTGTTTTTTTTACACACAGGTGGGTAGAGTAGCCAAAAAAATTACTCCATTATTCATAAAAATAATTACTCAAGTAAGAGTAAAAAAGTATGCAGTGAAAAGACTACTCAAGTAGCCTACTCAAGAGTACAAGTAGGCCTACTGAGTTTCTCCAGATTTATTTTTGAAATATATAGAGCAACATAAACGGCACAAAATAGACACAAACAACATATAAAACAGCAATGTTCAAATAAAAATGTTTAATTTAAATGCAACAATAAAGTCTTTAAAAAATAAAATGAATAACCCTTGAACTAAAACTATAATAAATTAATTCTTTGTAAAAAATTAAATACACCAACCTTTAAATAAAATTATAATAAATGAGGTTTATCCAAAATTATATTAATTAAAACCAATACTCTTATAACCCTGTTGCAATTATTGTGCACATAAACATTTTTAATCCAAATTCCTAGGTTACAATATGTCACAGGCACTGACAAAATGATCTGGGGTGTGTTCAGCCCAAAAAATGTGAAACAAAAGCTTGAAATTGAATACACATCGAAATCTGCTGGCAAACTCACTTAACCTATGAAACTACAGAGGCTGAAAAAGACCACTCAGACTCTCACACATCGACTCAGGGCATGCAAAGTGAGTACAGGGAGAACAGGAAAAGGGTGTCACAGAAGAACAGTGTCTCTGTGATTGTGAGTGTTTGTGAGTTTGTGTCAATGTGATTGTGAGTGTGAGAGTTTGTGTGATTGAGAGATTGTCTGATTGTGAGTGTCTGTGAGTTTGTTTGTGATTTCCTCTTACAGTTTCAGAATCAGCGGTTTCTTCCATTTTCTCGTCTAACCCAGATAGTCGCTAAAATTTGCTTGTTCTGCTCTTCTGTGAACATAGCGCGGCACAGCCACGGCCACAACATTAGCGCGGAACAGGAGCCATTAAAAAAGTGTGCGACACTGTTGAGCCACATGACAACACATGTCATGTGACTCAAGTGTCTGCATTTGATTGTCAGGTTTTTATTGGTTAAAATAGTCACGTAGATAGAAATGTTTGTGGAAGACGTCCCTCAGGGAGAGAAATAGATCTCGCATGTAATAAAAACAGCAATATGAAAAAAGAAAAAACGACCGTCACGTAGCCAAATGGAACGGCGTAAAAGTACCGTTCCTCTTCAAATTTATACTCAAGTAAAAGTAAAAGTATGTTGCAATAAAACTACTCCTAAAATTACAATTAATCCAAAAAGTTACTCAAGTATATTTAACGGAGTAAATGTACCGCGTTACTACCCACCTCTGTTCACACACCATTTAATATAGTCAAGGTAATGAGTACAAGACTACAGCTTTTCAATATTCAAAATAGTTATTGTCGTTTGCACAGCAGAAGTACAAGTACATTGGAATAATTGTGTGATTCTTGGAGTCCGCTTTAAAAAAAAAAACACATCTTTATAGAGAGAAAATTATAACAGTAAGCATTCAGGATGGTCGGCTTTTTCTAGCACAGTTGAAGTACTTACCTTCATAAGAACCAAGTTGTTTTTTACACCCATGATGCTGAGGTTATATTTCTGATGATTTATCTTTTTCTCTTAGATCAAGCTTTGTGATTCATCACCAGTGATGAAAAAATAAAGAGTTAATCTATGGGCTGGAGCAGCTGTCTCTGAGAGGAAAAGAAAAAAAGTATAGCTCAAACAACAAATAAAAATTCAATGGCCATCACGTATAATTACATCTGTAAACTTTTATAAGTGTACTTGTTGATGCACGTGCAGGTGCGACCACTTCTTTTTCTGGGCAGCTGATTGGGCTCTGGAGACACGGACCATCTTAAGGAGACAAGGCTCAATCAAAGACCAAAAAGCCATCAGGTGGTTGTAGCTGGCAAATCTATTCACAAAAGACATCACATAAAAAATTTCAATTAAAAGTGTAAATCAAAAGTATACATGGTTACCAAAATAATGTCAACAGTAACTACTAAGATTAAGATTTTATCATATATACAGTGTGTGTGTGTGTGTGTGTGTGTGTGTGTGTGTGTGTGTGTGTGTGTGTGTGTGTGTGTGTGTGTGTGTGTGTGTGTGTGTGTGTGTGTGTGTGTGTGTGTGTGTGTGTGTGTGTGTGTATATATATATACATGCATACATACATACATACATACATACATACATACATACATACATACATACATACATACATACAGTGGGGCAAATAAGTATTTAGTCAGCCACCAATTGTGCCAGTTCTCTCACTTAAAAAGATGAGAGAGGCCTGTAATTTTCATCATAGGTAAACTTCAGCTATGAGAGACAAAATGAAAAAAAAAAATCCAGAAAATCACGTCTGAATTTTTAAGAACTTAGTTGCAAATTACGGTGGAAAATAAGTTTTTGGTCAATAAAAAAAGTTCATCTCAATACTTTTTCACACACTGCTGCTGGTATTTTTGCCCATTCCTCCATGCAGATCTCCTCTCGAGCAGTGATGTTTTTGGGCCTTCGCTGGGCAACACGGACTTTCAACTCCCTCCAAAGATTTTCTATGGGGTTGAGATCTGGAGACTGGCTAGGCCACTCCAGGACCTTGAAATGCTTCTTACGAAGCCACTCCTTCGTTGCCCGGGTGGTGTGTTTGGGGTCATTGTCATGCTGAAAGACCCAGCCACGTTTCATCTTCAGTACCCTTGCTGATGGAAGGAGGTTTTTCACTCAAAAATCTCTCACGATACATGGCCCCATTCATTCTTTCCGTCACACGGATCAGACGTCCTGGTCCCTTGGCAGAAAAACAGCCCCAAAGCATGATGTTCCCACCCCCATGCTTCACTGTAGGTATGGTGTTCTTTGGATGCAACTTAGCATTCTTTCTCCTCCAAACACGACGAGTTGAGTTTTTACCAAAAAGTTCTATTTTGGTTTCATCTGACCATATGACATTCTCCCAATCCTGTTCTGGATCATCCAAATGCTCTCTAGCAAACTTCAAACGGGCCCGGACATGCACTGGCTTTAGCAGGGGGACACGTCTGGCACTGCTGGATTTGAGTCCCTGGTCGCATAGTGTGTTAGTGATGGTAGCCTTTGTTACTTTGGTCCCAGCTCTCTGGAGGTCATTCACTAGGTCCCCCCGTGTGGTTCTGGGATTCTGTTCTCCGTTCTTGTGATCATTTTGACCCCACAGGGTGAGATCTTGCGTGGAGCCCCAGATCGAGGGAGATTATCAGTGGTCTTGTATGTCTTCCATTTCCTAATAATTGCTCCCACAGTTGATTTCTTCACACCAAGCTGCTTACCTATTGCAGATTCAGACTTCCCAGCCTGGTGCAGGTCTACAATTGTGTTTCTGGTGTCCTTTGATAGCTCTTTGGTCTTGGCCATAGTGGAGTTTGGAATGTGACTGTTTGAGGTTGTGGACAGGTGTCTTTTATACTGATAAGGTGTTCAAACAGGTGCCAGCATTAATACAGGTGACGAGTGGAGGACAGAGGAGCCTCTTAAAGAAGAAGTTACAGGTCTGTGACAGCCAGAAATCTTGCTGGTTTGTAGGTGACCAAATACTTATTTTCCACCATAATTTGCAAATAAATTCTTAAAAAATCAGACAATGTGATTTTCTGGATTTTTTTTTTTCATTTTGTCTCTCATAGCTGAGGTTTACCTATGATGAAAATTACAGGCCTCTCTTGTCTTTTTAAGTGGGAGAACTTGCACAATTGCAGGCTGACTAAATACTTTTTTGCCCCACTGTATATGTGTGTATATGTACACTCACCGGCCACTTTATTAGGTACACCTGTCCAACTGCTTGTTAATGCAAATTTCTAATCAGCCAATCACATGGCAGCAACTCAATGCATTTAGGCATGTAGACTTGGTCAAGACGATCTGCTGCAGTTCAAACCCAGCATCGGAATGGGGAAGAAAGGGGATTTAAGTGACTTTGAACGTGGCATGGTTGTTGGTGCCAGACGGACTGGTCTGAGTATTTCAGAAACTGCTGATCTACTGGGATTTTCACGCACAACCACCTCTAGGGTTTACAGAGAATGGTCAGAAAAAGAGAAAATATCCAGTGAGTGGCAGTTCTGTGGGCGCAAATGCCTTGTTGATGCCAGAGGTCAGAGGAGCATGGCCAGACTGGTTCGAGCTGATAGAAAGGCAATATAACCACTTGTTACAACTGAAGTATGCAGAAGAGCATCTCTGAATGCACAACAAGCAACGTCTGAGCGGATGCTTACAGCAGCGAGAGACCACGGTGGGGCACTACTGTCAGCAAGAACAGGAAACTGAGGCTACCCAGGTTGCACACGTCCTCGTCAAACTGGACATAGACAGGATAGAGATGAGGCTACAATTCTGTGCAGCTGCAGCTGCGACCTTGACAGATTGGGACAATAGACGAGCAATTGGAAGCATGTTGTCATGGTGCCTGGTATCGAGGTCTCTCGATCTGCTGCGTACCATGGTGTGGGGATAGTTGACACTGAGGGCCCTTCAGAATCCAATTGGGCATCTGAGCGAAGCTCATAGTACAAGCTATGGATTGTGCTCCATGTCCATGCCTTTGTATGACCCATCAACGGTTTCAGGCTGCTGCCTGCAGGATGGGTGAATCACTGCAATGGTGTGTTGAGCGATATTTCACTTACCTTTGGCCTCCATAGTCACAACTTTTGAGGAGTACCTCTGCTTGAAAGAGTTAATGTCTGCGCCGACAATCTGCAGGCAACGATGTTGCTATCATGTCGTTATCCAACCGAGATCTCCCCAGTACCTCGTTGAACCTATCACAGTATTGTTGCGTAGCAAAGGGACGTCCATGTCTACGTCACAGTTACCCGTTTTATTGTAACCGTGGCCAGCCTTTTAGACTAGTGTACCACATCTTTCTGATGGCTACTTCCAGCAGGATAAAGCGGTGAATCATCTCAGGACTGGTTTCTTTGAACATGATAATGAGTTCACTTGTATACTCAAATAGGCCTCCACAAGTCCACCAGGATCTCAATCCAATAGAGCACCTTTGAGATGGTGGTGGAACAGGAGATTCGCATCATGGATGTGCAGCCGACCAATTCTGCAGCAACTGCATGATGCTATTCATGTCCAATATGGACCAAACTCTCTGAGGAATGTTGCGCAGTACCCTTGTTGAATCTATGCCGACAAAGTATTAAGGCCAGTTCTAGCAAGGCAAAGCAGTGGCAGGTACCAACCCGGTACTTGGGCAAGTGTGTACCTAATAGAAGTGCCAGAGGCACGTGTGACGGTGTATAATACGGTGGATCCTGACAGCCGTTTGAGCAGGCTAATGTAGCCCAGGAGCTTGTGGTTCTGGATGGGAAGTTACTTTCCCTACAAAGCTCTGTGTCATAGAGACCGCCGCCCACTCAGGTTCTCAGAGCCAGGTGCTCACTATACCCGTTCACAGGTTGTGCTGAGTTATGCCTGTTGTATATCAGGTGAGCGCCATTTCTTCATATACTCCACCAGAACAGGCTGAAGACAGACTGGATTGTGGACTTGTGCTACTACGCAACGGTTGCTCTACCGGATGGCGTTGTAACTAATTCCTGGCACCCGGGTTTGTTTAGTTTCCTCTTTGGGTGCAGTTCAATAACTGCCCCAACTTCCTGTAAGATGACCTTATGTGTCTGGATATCCAATGCCCTAATGTAGTCTCTGTGCTCTTTCTTTTTAGAGTAGTGTTCCTGTCTGGGCTATATCTTTGGGAGGTGTGGTTTGGTCGTTTTCCGTGTATTTGCATGCAGATAAGTAGGGCGTTACCTGCTCAATTCATACATTTTTACAATTGTTTTAGTATTTTTGTTCTAGGACCAGCATTGGTGGAGTTGGAGACGGGTTACATTCTGGCACTGTCGCTTCAGTGCTCCTATTTTCATCTCATAGAATAATAACATGACTTTTTTCAACCATTTAAATATAAACTTTTGTTGACTTGAACTGGAAACACTTCTCTGTAAGTCTTTACACAAATCTGTATTATAAATGTTTGTTTCTGTACTATTGGTGTGGTCACATTCATGTATATAAATTCTGATAAGACATGGACATCCCCAACATCAATTACACAATCTCACAACATGCCACTACTTGTGTGCTATTTATCATTCCCATAGACCTTTTAAGAAATAATTTGGCACAGTACTATAAATTAATCTGTAATGTAAAGCTTTTTTCTAACAAACAATGTCCCTGGCTGACGCATATCCCCGTCACGTAGGGACTAGGCTAATAACATAGGCCAATACAAAAAATGTGACTGTGAAAAAGTGACTTCCCTTGTGTAAATTCGGAATGTCTGCGTCGGAACCAGCCAACCGCTGCAGTCCAAACTCGCTGGAGACTTGACTCCTGTAGCTCCTTTCTCAGCTCCTGTACTTCATTTGAGACGCTTTCAGCAGCGGATGCGGACATATCCATGGCAGCCAGTTCAGGGCAGAGCAGTAGTCTTGATCGTTGAAAGGGAGATCAACTTCATCTTCCAGAGGGGCAGTTTCGATGAACCGATCCACTCTCTCCCACACGCCGCGCCTTGGGGTTTCGACTGTATACTGTTCCACTTAAAAATGGTCGCTACGGCACTTTTTGTAAGTCTCCTTCGACCCAGAAGAGGAGTTAGCTCAATCATCTTGTCAGAACTAAAGTGTCTGCAACAGAGCTTAGAGTGAGTGTGAGTGACATATTTTTCCCGGTGTATGTTTACAATCCATTGACTCCTCACGTCAGTTTGGCTGACGTGAAAGCCATGGAAACTTGATACCCCTTTGGAATTGGTCGACGCTGTACAGGGGGGAACACAGCAGTGCTCAGCGTAGGTTTCTCCTGCCTATAAAAAGCAACCACTTAAATTTGCGGTCTTGATTCATGTCTAAAGTGTATCAACGTCAGCTGGCTAGCGCGATAAACACACAGACCGGAACCGGCAGGGCTGTATTATTTGAAACAGAAGAACGTCACACAGCTTAGTGCATACAGCCTATTCTACACACACTATTCCCGCGGTCTAATGAAAGGCCGCTGCATCCCAAAGTCCTGGACCAGATATTTGACCCAGGCCATCCCTGCACGTATGTCATTTGTAACCTTAATTAGAGCTGTTTCAGTACTGTGATTAGAACAGGAACCTATTTGGAGAATATCAAAGTAATTATTTAGTGTCAGAAATGTGGTTAGTTGATTTAGTAAAAGGAAATCCATGACTTTGTCAATGAATGGAAGGTTGGATATTGGCCTGTAGTTGTTTAGGATAGAGGCAATCACATTTTTCTTTTTTAAGGGGTATGGAATTCTTTTTTTTTTTGGCCATTTTTGCAAAATTACTTAATCCTTATCATAACCCATTTACAGCCACTGAGTTAGAAGTACTGACATGAAACAAGTCAATCATCTGTGGAACGGGCAGGGCTCGAAAAACTCCAGCCAATGATTTCCAGACCCACCGAGTGGCATTGGACAGTAAGTACGTCAATCAAACGGTCGTACTGCACTCCCCCACGCGTAAGCCCTTCATGCACGTACTCAAAGCTCGTGACCCAGAGCAATATTATGTTTGTTATCCTGCGGTTGCTACTGGAGCTAGCTAATGGCTCGCTCTCGCACCTCTGTTCGCTCGTGCATGATTGCGTGTCCATGTACTTGGAATGGGTTGAGTCAGAGTCAGCGTTGAAGGAGAGGGGGTAGGACCATTTGAGTTGTGTATTTGCAAATCCCATACCCAACCTTTAAATAAACTCTGACATGACATTATTGTTCCAGTCTTTTTAGGTGGTTCAGTGTTTGCCTTTTGTGATTGAGACGAAATATTTCTGCCTGATCCATTTTACCCTTAAAAAAGGATGCAAACTCATTGCATTTGCTAATTGTAGCAAGCTCAGGGCATAGTTGTGAGGGGATTTGTTAACTTTTCCACAACTGAGTACCCGAGCATTGTTCATATTTATATTTACAGTGTTTGCTTAGAAAGGAGTCAGTTGAGGTGGTTTGGGCATCTGGTAAGGATGCCCACTGGGCGCCTCCCTTGGGAGGTGTTCCAGGCACGACCAGTGGGGAGGAGACCTCGGGGAAGACCCAGGACTAGGTGGAGAGATTATATCTCAACACTGGCCTGGGAACGCCTCGGGATCCCCCCGTCAGAGCTGGTCAATGTGGCTCGGGAATGGGAAGTCTGGGGCCCCCTGCTTGAGCTGCTGCCCCCGCGACCCGACCCCGGATAAGCGGATGATGATGAGATGAGATGAGAAAAAAGACCGCCTTGCCTTGCATATTTCTGAGTTATATCTACGCAGCATATCTTTGTGTATCTATTGGTGGAAATGAAGTTTGGTTTTGCACCATTTCCTTCTTTAAGTTTTTAACCATTGTGTTTTTCATCCATGGGGACTGCTGCTTGTTTTAGACTGTTTTAGTCCTTACTGGAGCAATTTGATCCATAATCCTAAGTATCCTTGAGTTAAATATTGTCCATTAGATCATTTTGACCTACAGAACCCTGTGTCAGATTTGTGGATGATCATAAAGCTTGCTCAATAAGGACACCTGTGTTGTCAATAATTATTTTTTCTACCATCAGGGGTCTGCTGATAGTTTGTGGGTATATGGAAGCAGAGAAAAGGACACATTAGTGATAAGACAGGGTCGAGTCCTTCACATTAGTACAGATATTTAGGCCTCTTGAGATACAAATATTTTGTATATTTATGCACAACGTCCTTCTCGGACGTTGTGTTAATGCCCATTAATTCCAGTTTTTTGTCCTTTTTGATAGGAAAAAACGTGTGCTGGGCTTTCTCTTCTGTTCTCCTGGTAACAGATATGGTCACTGAATTCAGCCATACCTGTTATGGAAAGAAATACAAGCACGTACGCACTTATGAGGGAGACAAGAGAGATAAGCCAATCATTAACATCATATCTCATTGAAATGACTGACCCTACACACGGTGTCAAGTGCATCAAGTGACAGAGTTGGTCCTATTGAGGCACAGACAGGGGAGCGGCGACCTAGGCTATCATACTACAACATTGAGGAAGTCTACTTCTTTTGAGCCTTTAATATCCCAAGTAAACCCTTGGAAAGCAGGGGTCGGCAACTTTTTTTTTTTTTTTTAATTAAAAAATGTCACCGTACAATGCGGCAGCATAATCAAATAATTGCACTTTATTCTGTTTTGGGCATTTCCTCCCAGTGCAAATATGTTTAAATTAGTTACAGAAAGCAGTGGTCTGAAATGGGATCAATTAATAGTTTTTAAACTTATGTTGTGAGCATTAGAGAAGAAAATATTTAAAATATTGTTGCAAGTGGCCTGTATGCATCGCCTTCACATGGTTTTGCAAAGCTGTACATGTCTTAAAGATATTGATGTGGATGTTTCCAACATTCTCATATATTCTCGTTTTTTTCATTTCTCACAGTGTATATATGTTTTTGAATGAGTTTCTGAAAATGGGGTTTTGAGATGGGACATATGTAATTATAATTTGTAAGCCCATGTTGCAAATGTAATGCGAATGTTTTTCAAATATTGACGCATGATTGTGGACTATATGGAAATGATACAATTCCAGGTCTTCTGGAAATGTTTTTGGTCACTGTGTCATAATTCAGGTTAATTTTTAATGTATTGTTGCTTAAGGCACACTCATTAACGAGGAAATGTCAAACTGGCACTGCATGTTGAAAAGGTTGCTGACCCCTGCTCTAGAGTAAAGGGGATCAGAGTGAAAGAGTTAACATTATCTACAATGCAGAACAAATTATTCATAGCTGGGTTGCCATCCACGCAAAAACACACACACACAGACTATCTTTATGTACGTGTCGCGGATGCTCTGTTTGCCCAAAGCGAATTTATCTTGTGAGAGAGTCAATAAAATACTTACTTATTAACAGACACACTCTTACACTCTCACGTCAGGTAGCCAATGTACAATCCACAATCGTCCCCTCACACCCCCCCTTCACCCTCTCCCCCTCCAGTCCGTGCTTTATTTCACTACAGGTAGGTGGGTTGCTGCCTTGGCTGTTGTTCCACTTAGTTTATTTCACTAAGGTGCTTCTCTAAATGAACACAATTTTCTGCTGTTTGTTATTATTATTTTCAACTTACCAAATAGTAGTTGCCATGCATTTTTTAAATGTCAATGCACTTTGAGCCCTGTATAACAAAAATCAATTTAATAGTGATTTGCATGCAAAGTATACTACACTTTCCATTGAACAAAAACCCCTCTCACCCATAAATTGACTCATTTTATTATTGTTACGTGTCCCTCCTGTTCTTGTTCTATTATCTGTTAACTGTGCCCCAGGTGAGTGTCCGGGAGTGGAGAGGCGCAGGCTCC